>ONZH01009692.1:0-23589 GCA_900303285.1 Rhinella marina
AGATATATACAGCCACCACTAGAGGGAGCTCAGGAGATTACTACATACAGATATATACAGCCACCACTAGAGGGAGCTCAGGAGATTACTACATACAGATATATACAGCCACCACTAGAGGGAGCTCAGGAGATTACTACATACAGATATATACAGCCACCACTAGAGGGAGCTCAGGAGATTACTACATACAGATATATACAGCCACCACTAGAGGGAGCTCAGGAGATTACTACATACAGATATATACAGCCACCACTAGAGGGAGCTCAGGAGATTACTACATACAGATATATATACAGCCACCACTAGAGGGAGCTCAGGAGATTACTACATACAGATATATACAGCCACCACTAGAGGGAGCTCAGGAGATTACTACATACAGATATATACAGCCACCACTAGAGGAGCTCAGGAGATACTACATATATACAGGACAGAGGGAGCTCAGGAGATACTACATACAGATATATACAGCCACCACTAGAGGGAGCTCAGGAGATTACTACATACAGATATATATACAGCCACCACTAGAGGGAGCTCAGGAGATTTACTACATACAGATATATACAGCCACCACTAGAGGGAGCTCAGGAGATTACTACATACAGATATATACAGCCACCACTAGAGGGAGCTCAGGAGATTACTACATACAGATTATATACAGCCACCACTAGAGGGAGCTCAGGAGATTACTACATACAGATATATACAGCCACCACTAGAGGGAGCTCAGGAGATTACTACATACAGATATATACAGCCACCACTAGAGGGAGCTCAGGAGATTACTACATACAGATATATACAGCCACCACTAGAGGGAGCTCAGGAGATTACTACATACAGATATATACAGCCACCACTAGAGGGAGCTCAGGAGATTACTACATACAGATATATACAGCCACCACTAGAGGGAGCTCAGGAGATTACTACATACAGATATATACAGCCACCACTAGAGGGAGCTCAGGAGATTACTACATACAGATATATACAGCCACCACTAGAGGGAGCTCAGGAGATTACTACATACAGATATATATACAGCCACCACTAGAGGGAGCTCAGGAGATTACTACTACATACAGATATATACAGCCCACCACTAGAGGGAGCTCAGGAGATTACTACATACAGATATATACAGCCACCACTAGAGGGAGCTCAGGAGATTACTACATACAGATATATATACCACCACTCAGGAGATTACTACAGATATATAGCCACTAGAGGAGCTCAGGAGATTACTACATACAGATATATACAGCCACCACTAGAGGGAGCTCAGGAGATTACTACATACAGATATATACAGCCACCACTAGAGGGAGCTCAGGAGATTACTACATACAGATATATACAGCCACCACTAGAGGAGCTCAGGAGATTACTACATACAGATATATACAGCCACCACTAGAGGGAGCTCAGGAGATTACTACATACAGATATATACAGCCACCACTAGAGGAGCTCAGGAGATTACTACATACAGATATATACAGCCACCACTAGAGGGAGCTCAGGAGATTACTACATACAGATATATACAGCCACCACTAGAGGGAGCTCAGGAGATTACTACAGATATATACAGCCACCACTAGAGGGAGCTCAGGAGATTACTACATACAGATATATACAGCCACCACTAGAGGGAGCTCAGGAGATTACTATACAGATATATACAGCACCACTAGAGGGAGCTCAGGAGATTACTATATATACAGCCACACTAGAGGGAGCTCAGGAGATTACTACTACAGATATATACAGCCACCAAGGAGCTCAGGAGATTACTATACAGATATATACAGCCACCACTAGAGGGAGCTCAGGAGATTACTACATACAGATATATACAGCCACCACTAGAGGGAGCTCAGGAGATTACTACATACAGATATATATACAGCCACCACTAGAGGGAGCTCAGGAGATTACTACATACAGATATATACAGCCACCACTAGAGGGAGCTCAGGAGATTACTACATACAGATATATACAGCCACCACTAGAGGGAGCTCAGGAGATTACTACATACAGATATATACAGCCACCACTAGAGGGAGCTCAGGAGATTACTACATACAGATATATACAGCCACACTAGAGGGAGCTCAGGAGATACTACATACAGATATATACAGCCACCACTAGAGGAGCTCAGGAGATTACTACATACAGATATCATACCCAGACTCAGAGATAGACTAGCTATACAGATAAGATACACTACACTAGATATATACAGGCCACTCTCAGGAGATTACTACATACAGAGGGAGCCATATTATACATATACCACCACTAGAGGGAGCTCAGGAGATACTACATAGATATATACACCACCACTAGAGGGAGCTCAGAGATACTACAGGAGCTACAGAGATACTACATACAGCAGCCACCACTATAGCTCAGGAGATTACTAGCAGTATATACACACACTAGAGGAGTACAGATTTACCACCACTAGAGGGGAGCAGATATACTACAGATATATACACTACTAGGGAGCTCAGGAGATACAGATATATACAGCCACTAGAGGAGCTCAGGAGATATAGAGCCACCACTGACAGGGGAAGCTCAAGATTACTACATACAGATATATACAGCCACACTAGAGGGAGCTCAGGAGATTACTACATACAGATAGAGGAGCTAGGAGATTACTACAGCAGCACCACTAGAGGGAGCTCAGGAGATTACTACATACAGACTATATACAGCCACCACTAGAGGGGAGCTCAGGAGATTACTACATACAGACCACTATAGGAGATACAGATATATACAGCCACCACTAGAGGGAGCTCAGGAGATTACTACATACAGATATATACAGCCACCACTAGAGGGAGCTCAGGAGATTACTACATACAGATATATACAGCCACCACTAGATGGACCTCACTTGTTGCTATTTGTGCAATATGCAATATATTCATGTCTCCGGGGGACAGTGGTGTCAGTGGAGGATTAAAAAACACCCTAATTATTGAAAGTATCGGGTCAGTGCCTCTCAGGATCCAGTAACTGCAGTCAGGGGTAGATGACGTCACTCGTTTTGACTCCACCAGTCTAATGTTTCTTCTGATATCTATTATTGGGCACCAGCAAAGCCTAAGCGAGGTCTCAGATTCCTGCTGCCCCCTATGGACAGAACCTACATAGCTTGTCATGGAAGACGGCCAGATGAATTTTTTTTTTTTATTTGTCCCCCTCCCCCTTTCCCAGTTTAAAAACTGTAACCCTTCAGTTTATAGACTGTATCCCCCCCCACCTTGTTTATAGACTGGACCCCCCTAATTTATAGACTGCACCCCCCTAATTTATAGACTGCACCCCCCTAGTTTATAGACTGCACCCCCCTAATTTATAGACTGCACCCCCCTAATTTATAGACTGCACCCCCCTAGTTTATAGACTGTACACCCCTAATTTATAGACTGCACCCCCCTAATTTATAGACTGTACACCCCTAATTTATAGACTGGACCCCCTCAACCAGTTTATAGACTGTACCATCCCCCCATTTCATAGACTGTACCCTCCAGTTTATAGACTTCACCCCCCCCCCCAATTTATAGACTGTACCCCCCAGTTTATAGACGGCACCCCCCCAATTTATAGACTGTACCCTCCAGTTTATAGACTTCACCCCCCCAATTTATAGACTGTACCCCCAGTTTATAGACTTTCACCCCCCCCCCCCCCAATTTATAGACTGTACCCTCCAGTTTATAGACTTCACCCCCCCCCAATTTATAGACTGTACCCCCCAGTTTATAGACTGCACCCCCCCAATTTATAGACTGTACCCTCCAGTTTATAGACTTCACCCCCCCCCCAATTTATAGACTGCACCCCCCTAATTTATAGACTGGACCCCCTCAACCAGTTTATAGACTGTACCATCCCCCCATTTCATAGACTGTACCCTCCAGTTTATAGACTTCACCCCCCCCAATTTATAGACTGTACCCCCCAGTTTATAGAATACACCCCCCTTCCCCATCCAGTTGATAGTCTGTCAGGTCTATATCTTTACTGAGTATAAAATGGAAAGAGGAACAGGACGCACCTGCGGCCGGAGGATTCATCATGTGAAGCTCCCTGGAGAGCAGAGCGTCACCAGAAGAGCAGAGTGCGGCCGCTGCATGAACGTTATCTTCTTCTTGTTGTCTTTTGATGGGGGTGTGAATACTTCTGCCAATCCTTCTATAGAAATCTCTAGGTGACCTCCAGAAATAGTTGACTTGTCCTCGTCTGCAGGTTTTCATCCAGTAGACGTCCACTTTGGTGCTGACTCGTCCATGGTCCATCTGGACCGTAGCCTGAGGTTTCCTTCAGGAGACCCTCCTCATGGAAATCTTGGAGGAACACAGCAGACGCCGTGTGACAAGAGCACCATGGACAATTGACTCATAAACGACCATGAGCCCATGCCGTACCCATGCATGCCTCTGAATTTATGTGGAGGCACAAGCAGGGTCCATGAGGCACCATACAGTGCTACAGAAAGCGCCTACAGGACGGTAATACAGATGTACGTACAGATGTGTGTGTGAAGGACTCCATAATGCAGATTAGCTTCTATCAGCCAAATCACCAAAAGAAAGAGCGGCCATCTGTAGACCGCCGTTCCTGGGTTCTTGCCTCTCGTCAGTAGAGAGCATGTTACTGGTCGGTCAGCTGGATAAGATGTCTTAGATGTAGTTGGGGGGTCCTGAGTCTGATTGTCATCTCATCCATCCAACCCTGCTCTGTACTGACGAGGGGTCCACAGATGGGTCCCCATACCCCATGGAGCAGACTCTGGTGTAGCTGACGTGAGCTAATCTGCAAACAAGTCTCCACCCTCTCTATTCTCCACCCTCGCTGGGTCTCCTCAATGAGGACCTATTTGTCCATAACCTCATCCATGAAATGTTCTTCTACAGTTCCAGGTTGGGCTGTGGAGATGCAGTGGGTTCCCACCTCCATATCCATCTTGCCCTGGCGAGGATGCCACGATCCCATGCAACTTCAACGGGAATGACGCTCAGAATGTGAACATCTCCTGGTTCCTGTTCCAAAGACAAGTGAACAAAACAGATGGCAAGTCATTCGTCAGAATGGTGCAGAAAATACTACCAAATGGCATGCAGAACCTGACCATCCGCAGCGCCTCGAAAACCGACAGTGGGATCTATGTGTGCAAAGTGACTACAGAAAGTGACATCAAGGAGTCCTGTGGAACCTACCTAAGAGTGAGAGGTGAGTAGGCAACGTGCCGACCCCCCAGGGCTGATTGTGTCCCAGGTTTATAGGAATTTCCGAGTGGTGTGGTGCAGCCTTTATAGTTTTCGGGGTGTGTGCTCCTACCTGGATCCCCAGGGTTAGGCTCCAGAGTAATAAAGGGGAGAGTTGTAGGAGGTGGAGAATAAATCAAGTCCAGACTTGGTGAACGTTGAACAGCTTTACTTGCATCCAGACAATACTTGGTCTTTCTCTTGGTTCCAGCAGGTTTTAGGGTGCACTGGCAGGCAAACTGGGATACCTCGTTCTATCATCTCTCTACTGTGTGAGTCTGGCTTTAGTCTGGTAGCTGGACTTTAGGACTGCTCTGGTACCTTTTGAGAAGGGTGCCTTTGGCTGTTGACCCCCTTGTGATACTCTGTCTGTATCTGCATGGAGTCAGGGTGCTGTATGAGCTGCTTCCCTTTTGGGACTCCTGCTGCAGGAGGGGCCACCATTTGCCTCGCTGCACCATCTTGACTTGTCAGCTTCCAATACTAGCCTACAACTGACTATCACTTCCTGTAACCCCTCCCTTGGTAGGAGCAGGACTCATCAGAGACCAGTGAGGATTGAGGGAGCATCATACAGGGAGCAGCGGGGAGCTGAGTAATGCTTCTTTTATTTTTATAACCCACTCTGAGCCCTCTGAGAATATTTTTTTCCTAGACCACCCCGTCCTGTGGACATGACTGACCTCGGTTCTAGCTGGACCCATCCCTGGGACTAACCTTCTGCTTTTTTTTTTGTTTCAGAACTTCCTGGTTTCATTTTCTTTAACATTGCGGAAGCTACAAAAAACAGGCTGATAACGGCAGAGGGAATCATCCTGCTCCTCTGTGCCATCATCCCTGGGACCTTCCTTCTCTATAAGGTAGGCGCGTCCTGATGATTTTCGTTATAACCCTCCTCAGTGACACATAAGATGTCCATACAATTTCCAAAACTGACTCCCTCCTGATTCCCCCATATCCGAGACTGTATGTGTTGTCAAAGGGGAAAAGGGAGAAAACTGCTGCCCGACACTTCTGCCGGCGGCCAATCTCATGGTGGGACAAAAGGATCGGGTAAGAAAATGTAGTCCCTCTGATCCTTCTTCTACATATTGAGTTGTTGGCTACTGAGAACAATACACTGTGTATTTGGCTTGTATTGCACGCCTCCCCTCGGGGGCACCATTAGGCTTCCCTCATACAAAGACGGTCATACGCAGTAACCTACCTTCAATAGAAGCAGACCGCGTGACTAGAATGGGGCCCGGGAAGGAAAGGGGCCGCACTGATCTACTTCTCTGCTTTTTCTGATCTGAGGAGAAAACTGCATTTTCATACAGCCTCCACTAGGGGGCGCTCAGAGACAAGACAATAACTTCCATTGAATTGTATACATTCCTATGCACTGAGCTCCCCCTAGTGGTGGCTGCAGGCAGGCAGCTTTGTAATGTGTGAAGTGAAACAGTGTATTTATGACAGTAGTCTGGTTTTCCAGTGCGGTTGTTGTGAAGAGGTTTTTACAGGTGACACACTCTAAAAAATCATAATAACCCCCACGGCATGACTGCGGCAATTTGTAGTAAAATGTCATTGCAGCACGCTGGACCTTAGGGGAGACTGGCAGCTGGCTATGTTGGAGAGGATGGGAGTTTCGGAGGGTGGTTGTAGTCTTTACATTAGCTAATCCCTCCCCCTTTAGCCCTTCCTGGGCCACCCATGCAGTGAGTGGAGGAGCGCAACCCTTTTTCCCCTCAGGGCACACCCTGGACTTTTTGGGATAAGGAGGCCAGGTAACGGGCAGGCAGATGATGAAAGCAATGATCAGGCCTGTTTGGTTACAATAGATAACAGTCTCTTTACTGGGGATGATGAGTGTTGCAGTATGAACACAAGCTATAAGCACAGTCTTCACGTATTTTACATGGTGAGGTTTTCCCAAAAGTTGCTTGTATAGGATCTGGCTGTAATGACGGTAGATGTACTTCCTGAGTCTTGCTCTGTAGGTTCTAGCGGGTGTCAGAAGCAATTAACACTTTCCATAAATGTGTGACTACTTTACTGACTCAGTCCAGCACGGCTGGTCCTCAACCCTCTGTAAATGTTCAGTGCTTCGTTTCCTCAGAGGTAAATCATTAGAAAAGTTACGTATTTGGGCAGCCTTTCACTCCACAGGGATGGTGTCTCCCTGGAGAAGAATTTTTCTTAGGCCTACTTGGAATCTTCTTAGGCCTACTTGTTGTCTCTAGCTCTGCTGGTTAGGAACTCCCTACTGCTATAAGCTGGGGTCAGGGCCAGCCTGTCTCCTGAGAACCAACCAAGAACTGCCAGTTTAACTATTTCCTACCTATATATAACCTTTAGGGATACACAGTGCACAGGTATCATTTCAGTAAACATTTTAACAGATTTTAAAGTGCGAATCATATTATTAACCCTTTAACAGTAATCCAGTGGGTCACTGCACTATGTATGAACCCAGATTTCTAATAGCAGTGTATTCCTATATGCCAACGGGGCACCAGGGCCTGTGTGTCCTCATATAGCAAAAGTAAAACGGGGTCATGTAGGCAATATCTAACAGCATCACTCATAGAGTAGATATAGTCACTATAAAGTCTTAAGACCATAACTGAACATCCTCCTTATGGCTTCCCATTTATTTCCAAATATGTTGGGGGTCGACCATCCTCTATATTATCTTTCTGATCTCCTCATTGGGGACCATACTTGTGGGGCATGATTCTGCCTCTATATGTCCTTTGATCCTGCTACTTACACTTGACCAGTTGATTGCTGCTTCTTTGTGGTCAGTTTTATGTTTCTTAGTAAGTGAGATGTGCACCTTGTCTATTGTAAATGTCACCAGGTGCTCAGCTCTGACCACTCACAAACCCTAAAGTAAAATCTGGAGAACATGAAGCAGTGACCACAGACACCTTTACTAATTGAGATTTTAATTTTATGTAATTACCTTACCTGGAGCACATTAGAACTATTAGGAGGTTTGGATTATACTTACATATCAGCTCCAAGCATGTGGAGTGTGAACATTCGGATAACTAACCCCTCACATACTGATTATCCCTCCAGGTAAAATCCTGGAAGAGATCACATATTTTTGAATAAGGACAACAAAATTCATAAATAATATATTTTTATTTCAGCTTTTAAAATGTTCCCCTTTTTTGTCTAATGGAGAATTTTATCTACAGTTAAAGGGAACCGCGATGGGGTCAGAATGCGCCCCCGCTTCAGCCAATCTTTCCATAGCTCTTTGGGAATATTTTTTTTCTTATGATGGAAATATTATGTAGACTGTGGACTTATTTAGAAGAGGTTGGATTAAGAATTGACGTTTTCCTTAAAAAGCTTATTGATAACGCACCTTAAAACAAACGTTTTGTTAACTCGCTCCATTCGTTTCAATAAGAGTGGCGGAGATAGCTGAGACAGTGAATGGAGCGGTGGTGATCTTTACTGAACTGCCCCTCTGCACATTTCAGGGGGTCTCTACATGGAACCGGGCCCTCATTCTTATGATTGGTTGGGGTCCCAGCATAACCATAGTGGCCCCAGTTACATCTTGCCCTTGTGGTGCCCCGGCATTCCTTTGATGGCATCATGTAAATCCAGTAGGTGTGAACATACTCTAAGTGTATCCATTTCCCCAGCCATACACTGCCACCATATTGTTCGTCCCCCATTTTTCCCAGAAATGCCTAAAATTAGCTAAATTGGATTTTGCAAACTTGACAGGAGATGACCATTCAGTGGGGATCTTGTAGAGGGTCATTAGAGGTTTTTTACTACGTTACCGTCTAGAAGACGATGATAAATTCTCCCCATTCCTGTCTTATAGCGATGTCATCATGCTGAAGCGTACAAGCATATGTGGGAGGCTTATTCCACGGCGGGCAAAGCCAGCAATGATTACTCGTCCCTGACCGCCGTAGAGCTGCTGGTGCTCCAGGGGGCACCTACCCCAATCAGGAACCGTGCAGAATCGCTATAACCGCGCATCGCCTTTCTGCTCAGCAATCTTTGTATTGGCTTCCTCTCTCAGACCCCGGTGCTTTCAAGATTGATTCCAAAGTCAGGAACCTCTCAAAGGTCTTCAAAGGGTTTAGAAAACCCATCGTAAGACTCACTATTAAGGAACTGGTTGAGGGGTCCCTCATCTACAAGTCATGACGTAGAGCAACCACAAAGAGCGTCTCTCACTCTTGAGGATCCAACACGTTTGTGTATTACGTCGACAGTATATTGAGTTCAATGGTAGCGGTGTAATGTTTCATTTGTCCTTTGGTGGCGCTATAGGGGTCATCTTTTTGGTGGCGGGTCCTCCTTACAAGAAAATTACCCAGTCAGAACTACACTCAGTACCTTCTGACACTGAAAGAGTGACACAGTCCATGCCATCAGTCATGTGACCTCTTACGGACTGACGAAAACACAAAAATGGGCAGCATCTCTCTACTAAGACCATTGCTATGGGGGATCAATATTCAAGACCCTCATCTGATCAGGGGATATTTACCAGAAGTATTTCTCTCTCTGGAGGACCCGACATTTTCATCCATCATACAGCCAGTCCATTGGAGATGTGTAATGCTTAATTTGCCCTGCGGTGGTGCTGTCGGGAAACTGAGCACTTACTTCAAGATGACCACCTAGATCACAACTGATTAGTGGACGTCCAGCCGTATCATCAGCTTATCATTGAGGGATTCTTCTAAGGGGCAACCCACCTCATTATTACCATCATGTATTCAAGCAGTGGGTGTACTTACGATGTATGGTACCCTCCTCTTCCATACTTAAAGGGGCATTCCTATCTAACCCACTTATGGTTGAGATTGGAATGCCCATCATATGAGGCAGACAGAGGTGGCCATGCTCCATGTTCCATCAAAGTGGATGGGAGCCAGCTAAAAAGCGTAGCGCGGCCCGCTCTACTGTCTCTGTGATTCCAGCCCCCTCCGGCCATGAATGGCTGAGATGGGAACACCCCTTTAGATGGTTCCTGACCAATATGTGCATATTGCTTGCCATTTCTATCTTTAGATACCTATCCTTGTACCAATGTCAAAGGAATAAAAATAGCTTCTTTTGAGTGTTTTTTGTGATTTCATTTGTTTAGAAGAACGCTAACCATAAATCCTGGTCTCTTCCATAGTAAATCTGACCAGGACTAAGGGGTGGGACAAGTCTACTGGGCGGAGCTTGAAGACCTTCATCAGAGAGGGCTTTGAGCAGCCATCTCTAGTGACGTCTCTTCCACCCTTTGTAATGAGTCTCGTCGAGTTCTAGATTAGTTGTGTATCCAAAGTGATGTCTCAGGAGCTGATTTTGGTGGCCATGTACCATGATGATACCTCGTCTTCAGCCAACATTATTCTTCCACCGAGTTCGAGGTTCTCACATGAGAGCTGGATATTTTATTGGGTTTCATCTTAGACTCCAGGAATAATGCATATCGCCCCAAATCTCTATTCCAACTGTGAAGGTCTTGTTCAATCAGTCACTTGGGCACCACCTCCACCACTACTGAAGATGTTCTTGAAGACAGTGGTGGGAAGTGTCAACAAGTCTTTATGGTTGGTTTAGGCACCTTCATCTGACGCCCTTGAAACTTCTTTTGGCTGAGAAGACTCGGTTACAGATGGTGCATGTTATTCAGCTATAGTGTGTGAACCGGTAACTGGTCACCTTTAAAGGGACCCTTCAATCATTATTACATAGCTTATATGTGAATATTTAAGTTTCTGGATACAGTTGTTCGGTCAGTCCATGTTTTCTACTTCCTGTCCCGCCTCTTCAACTTCCTCCTTTGTTTAGACACCACAAGTCTCACATAACCCATCACTGTGACCAGAGAGCGCCCCCTGTAGTGCATTCATTAGAGCATCACACCCTACACTAACCCACTCAGTGCTCTTCTGTGGAATCTTATTCTAGGCCTATGAAGTGAACAAGAGCTATCATACTACCATCCCTGTTCTACACCTACTATAAGCAAGGGAATTACCTTCCAGACAACATTCCCTCACAGCAGCTGTAAACTAGCAATGTCTTGCCTATCTCTACCGTAGGTCTTATCATTTGTGCTGACTGCTGTAGAAGGACGAGAATCTGTATTTTATCTTCTGTGCACTACCAAAATGAAAAACAGTCAAAAATTCAAAAAAATAATAGTTTTAAATATAGAGTTTACAAAAAATCTTTCTCAAGGTAGTGTCCCTTTAAATCTAAAACAAGCATAGAAAAACCTTGTAGCATTAAGAGGTGTACAATCATAAAACAGTCATGTGTGAATGTGCGACTAGAAGGAGCTTTAGAAGGTACATGTCACATGACGTAGTCTCCATGGTTACAATATCCCATCGGGTATGGTTTATACCATGAGCCATAGGAGGTCATTTTCCCTAGGCCTTCGGTGGTAGGGGTCTTCACCACCTCGTTACCACAACACAAGGCCCACATTAAATGTCTGGCACTAGCAGTGCAGTCAGCGAGGGACTGCATGGCACTTGGGCGCTGTGTGCACTATGGCTGTATTATGTCCGCACTATGTGATAATACTATTAGGTAAGGTTTGATATTGTAAGGAGGGGTCTCCGCAGACCTTCACCCAGCCCTGGGTTCAATATTCCAGTCTTCTTGCTCTCTGTGACCTCTGTTTAATATCTACTATTAGCTCCATCTACAACCAGGGGGTCCCTCAAAGTAGCGCCGGTGTTTTCTTCCTCCACTCATTGTCTTTTATGTTCTGCCAACAGAAACGTATGGAAAACCTGAGCTCCTTTTCTCTGAAAGAAATAGAAGGAGAGAACCTTTATGAGGTAAGATCTTGACAGGTTGAACTTATAGCTCCATGTAGACATCAAGACCAAGAACCAAAAATGAACCATCTACCTAACCACCATATGCATTCCTCATGTGGCGGGAATACGGTGCTTTGCTTCAAGATGACGCATCACAATGTCTCCTAGCCTGAACATGTGTCCACCTCTGCCCAGAGGTCAATTACTGTAATTTTGGGGTGAGAGGCGAGAGGGTCAGCGTGAACACCAGATGCCAGGGCCCACCGCGCTTGGAAATGGTGTGGGTAGGGGTCAGACTGTGCCTGTTTGCCAAGGGCTCCTGGTCTCCCATTACAGGAATAAGAATATGGGAAGCTTCCTGATGCAGAAAGATGCCTCCTGGTTAGTGTTGATCGAGCACCATAGTGCTCGGGTGCTTGGGTCGAACACTAGGTGATACTGGAGTCCTCTACAGAGCACCCGAGCACAATGGAAGTCAATGGGAGAACCAGAGCACTAAACCAGGCACCCCCTGCTCTGAAGAGGGGAGGGCGTCTGGTTCATAGGAAAAGGTCAGAAAATTATGGAAACACCACAGAAATGGTTCAGGAACAGCATGGGGAGGATGTCTGGATGCATCTCGGACTCCCAAGTATTTAGGATGTTCAAACGTTATACAGCAGACGTAGCGCAGGTAATGTCACCTTGATTAGCGGCAGAAAAAATGACACCGGATGTCAGATATATGGGATACAGAAATGTTATAATGCACACGCTGCGCAGGTGGTGTTTAGGTCAGGCAAACTTGCACAATTTTGGCCCCAAAAGAAAAAAAATATTGCAGCCAGATATAAAAATAGTCCTTAAAAGGACTTTTTGGTCTTTTAAACAGAAAAATTATCCCTGCCTAGCCAATTTCTATCCCTACACTATCTGTCCCTCCTTGCAGCAGCTCTCCCTGACTCGGACTGAGCCGGGTCACATGTCACCGGGTGCTATATATCACCCCATGACGCGTTCCCGACCAGCCAATCACTGTAATGCCAGTAGCCAACATGGCTACGGCATTATAGTGAATGCCAGTACCTTCCCGCACGCAAAATGGCTAATTAGCGTGCGGGGAGGGGACTCGAGCATGGCGCTCGAACACATGCGGTGTTCAGCCAAACACTGCGTGGGGCCGAGCACATCCATGCTCGACCGAATACCGTATTTGGCCGAGCCTGTTCGCTCATCACTACTCCTGGTCTCTGGTTGGAGTGGAGGTCATCTGCTTTTTTCCCACCAGGGACATTAGAAGGTCACGTTATGGATTTGTCTGAGGGGATGGAATTTCTTTCTATGCTGAATTCTTGATTTCTCTGACTTTTTAAAGGGACTAAACTTGGAGGACTGCTCAATGTATGAAGACATCTCCCGTGGTCTACAGGCCACCTATGAAGATGTGGGCACCTTGAGGGCAGGAGACATTCATCTGGAGAAACCTTGACTCCTGATATCAGAAATCAGAGGATTCCGAGTCACGTGGGGAAAAAAATGGATCATCAGAGACCATCGGATCGGTTGTGTTTCTGTCTCTTGTCTGCAGAACCACCACAAATGACAGATCTTCACCTTGTCTTTGCATCGATCGTCTTGTTCATTGCTCTTATGTTATGTCTTGTTTGCCATATTTGTAAATATTTGTGATGGAATTACCCAAAATAGTAACTTGAAGGGTTTGTCCAGTTTTGTAAATCTCAGTTAGACAGAGGTCCTCCACCCAAGATCCCTGGAGAATGGTTATAAGGAGCCTCAGGAGGACACGTCCTGGCCTGCATTACACAGACAACCCATTCGTATGAATGGACACAGTGTAATGCTTCATTTCCCCTGTGGTGGCGCTGCAGGAAAGCTAAACACTTACGATCAGGTTTCCTTGCAGATCACAGCCGACCCCTGAGGATCTCAGAAGGGAGATACTTTGAGATCTGCATATTGTGAAAGTAATCTTCTAACACATAGGGATTGTCCAAAGTGGAGAACCCCTTTAAGAGTAACTCCAGGCAAGTATAAAAATGTACAACTTGGTTTTTAGTGTCAATGGCTTAAAGCAAGAACAGATGATAGAGCTCTGGGACCCCCGGGCAGTAATGGCGTATGGGATCCTTACTGACAACCATAGCTACAATACAATTGAGATAGATTGTATTAGCACACATTGGGCAGGTAGGTACACTCTCCATAGGTCTGTCTGGAGACTTTGGTGCAAGATATGAACAAAACAGGCCCAGCGACCAGTCAGAATTGGCTCCTGTCTTTTGGCAGTAACTGGCTACTAACTGCCACCACTAGGGGGAGCTGACTGAAGGCACATTTAGTAGTGAGTTCAGTGGAAGCTCCCTCTAGTGGCAGCTTTAGATAGGACATAATGGGAAGCAGAAGGTTTAGAGCTCTGTGTCAGAGAAGAAAGGAACTCCGGCCCCTGTACAGATATATGATGAGGCTCGTAACAAGGGTGTGACCCATATACTGGAGAGTCCGAATGTCACATTTCTGAAGGTGGAGGAATGTGGGTCTATTGACTCGGCACATACTGCCTGTAACTTCTACCCATAGAAGAAATATCTCGTCACCCCAGAGTCATACTGTACATTATATAACGCTGTATGGATCTATAAGGGTTAACCCATGTCTTCACTCAATGTGCCAGACAGGCCTTATCTCCCATAGGGAATGCTTAAAGGGATTTTCCAGTTTATGTAAAAAACATGTAATCGCCATATAATGAAAAGTTCTGCAAATTTCTAATATACTTTGTGTTTCAATTTGATCACGTTCTCTGCTTGCAATCAGTGAATGGAAAAGGTGGATTTTTGTTAGGCTCATCTTAAAGGGGTAGTTCCGTCATGATAATCACGTTCCTCCTGCCCTGGGAGCCTGGTGTCATACTACATCAGCCTACAGGAGAATTTAGCTTCTGCTCCACCACCTTCACCTGCGGGGGTCGGGCAGCCGGACCTGCGGACATCAGCTTCAATCTGAGAAGAGGTAGGCCAGTTACTTCACAAACATCCTCCATTCAGAGACTGAAGGCGCCCTTATTGTATGAGAGCAAGAGGTCAGCTGGATCTATACACTCAGGTGATGTCACAGAGATCTGGTGATGTCATTCACAGCGATCTGCCAATGTCACATAGAGATTGGAGATATTACTGACATAAAGATCTAGTGATGTCACAGAGATCTGGTGATGTCACAGAGATCTGGTGATGTCACATAGAGATCTGGTGATGTCACATAGAGATCTGGTGGTGTCACATAGAGATCTGGTGATGTCACATAGAGATCTGGTGATGTCACAGAGATCTGGTGATGTCACATAAAGATCTAGTGATGTCACAGAAATCTGGTGATGTCACATAGAGATCTGGTGATGTCACATAGAGATCTGGTGGGGTGGCATAGAGATCTGGTGATGTCACATAGAGATCTGGTGGTGTCACATAGAGATCTGGTGATGTCACATAGAGGTCTGGTGATGTCACATAGAGATCTGGTGATGTCACATAGAGATCTGATGATGTCACATAGAGATCTGGTGATGTCACATAGAGATCTGGTGGTGTCACATAGAGATCTGGTGCTGTCACATAGAGATCTGGTGATGTTACATAGAGATCTGGTGCTGTCACATAGAGATCTGGTGATGTTACAGAGATCTGGTGATGTTACATAGAGGTCTGGTGATGTCACATAGAGATCTGGTGATGTTACAGAGATCTGGTGATGTTACATAGAGATCTAGTGATGTCACAGAGATCTGGTAATGTCACAGAGATCTGGTAATGTCACAGAGATCTGGTGGTGTCACATAGAGATCTGGTGATGTCACATAAAGATCTGGTGATGTCACATAGAGATCTGGTGGGTTGGAACATAAAGATCTGGTGGTGGAACAATCTCTTTCTTCTCGTATACTACACATTACACCCTGTCCTCACATTCCCTCATAGCTCAGTGCGTTATTAGGATGATTCCAGAGTGAAAGGTCACTGGTCCGAATCCAGGAGCCGCCATGAAGAAGATTTCCCAAGAAAAGAGAAGCAGCGTCATCCAGCTCATCGATGGCGGTATCGCCATGACAGGTGGAAGAATACAAAATGAAGTCCGTCCATTCAAAAGCCAAGAGGTGGACGTCCTGACAAAATATCGGAGTCAACAAGTCATCTCATCACAAGGTCTATCAGTTCTGGAGCGACAAACTGGGCAGTGGAGGCGGCTCGTACGCTCCGTAATAATGAGTGTGACGCGCAGGCCCGTTTCTATAGGCGGGCGAGGGGTGCGACCGCACGGGGCGCAGGTGTCTGGGAAGAAGAGGGGGGCGCTGCGCTGCCTTATATCTTCATACAGGCTGAGCTGCGCTGGGTTACTTACTAACTCCGGCTCCTCCGGCTCACAGGTCTGCGCCGCTGTGTCCTGGCTGCCTGCAGCGTCAGGACGTACAGAGCGCTCTCTGACCTGACGCTGCAGAAGGTCAGGTGACTGCAGCGCGGGCCCTGTGAAGAGGAGACAACAGGAGACCACCGGAAGAGGAGAGGAGCGGCTGAGAAGGAGATGTAAGTTAATTTATTTTTTTTAAGTCTGATCTGAGGGCTGATAAAAGGGGTCTGAATGGCTAATAGGGGGTCTGAAGGGCTGATAAGGGGGTCTGAAAGGCTGATAAGGGGGGTCTAAGGTCTGATAAGGGGGTCTGAGGTCTGATAAGGGGGGTCTAAGGGCTGATAAGGGGGGTCTAAGGTCTGATAAGGGGGGTCTAAGGGCTGATAAGGGAGGTCTAAGGTCTGATAAGGGTGTCTAAGGTCTGATAAGGGGGGTCTAAGGTCTGATAAGGGGGGTCTAAGGTCTGATAAGGGGGTCTAAGAGCTGATAAGGGGGTCTAAGGGCTGATAAGGGAGGTCTAAGGTCTGATAAGGGTGTCTAAGGTCTGATAAGGGGGGTCTAAGGTCTGATAAGGGGGCCTAAGAGCTGATAAGGGGGTCTAAGGGCTGATAAGGGAGGTCTAAGGTCTGATAAGGGGGTCTAAGAGCTGATAAGGGGGTCTAAGGGCTGATAAGGGAGGTCTGAGGTCTGATAAGGGGGTCTAAAGGGCTGATAAGGGAGGTCTAAGGTCTGATAAGGGGGGGTCTGAGGTCCTGATAAGGGGGGTCTAAGGGCTGATAAGGGAGGTCTAAGGGCTGATAAGGGAGGTCTAAGGGCTGATAAGGGGGGTCTAAGGGCTGATAAGGGAGGTCTAAGGGCTGATAAGGGAGGTCTAAGGCTGATAAGGGGGTCTAAGATAAGGGGGGTCTAAAGGGGATAAGGTCTGATAAGGGAGGTCTAAGGGCTGATAAGGGGGTCTAAGGCTGATAAGGGGGGTCTAAGGTCTGATAAGGGGGGTCTGAGGTCTGATAAGGGGGTCTAAGGTCTGATAAGGGAGGTCTAAGGTCTGATAAGGGGGTCTAAGAAGCTGATTAAGGGGGTCTAAGGGCTGATAAGGGAGGTCTAAGGTCTGATAAGGGGGGTCTGAGGTCTGATAAGGGGGTCTGAAAGGTCTGTCTGATAAGGGGTCTCTGAAAGGGCTGATAAGGGAGGTCTAAGGGCTGATAAGGGGGTCTGATAAGGGGGTCTAAGAGCTGATAAGGGGGGTCTAAGGCTGATAAGAGGGGTCTGAGGTCTGATAAGGGGTCTGAGGTCTGATAAGGGGGTCTGAAGGTCTGATAAGGGGGGTATGAAGGGCTGATAAGGGGGTCTGAAGGGCTGATAAGGGAGGTCTAAGGGCTGATAAGGGGGTCTGAAGGTCTGATAAGGGGGTCTGAGGTCTGATAAGGGGTCTGAAGGTCTGATAAGGGCTGATAAGGAGGTCTGATCTGATAAGGGGGTCTAAAGGTCTGATAAGGGGGTCTAAGGCTGATAAGGGTCTAAGGGCTGATAAGGGGGTCTAAGGTCTAAGGTCTGATAAGGGGGTCTAAGGCTGATAAGGGAGGTCTAAGGGCTGATAAGAAGGTAGGGATCTAAGAAGGCTGATAAGGGGGTCTAAGGGCTGATAAAGGGGGTCTAAAGGGCTGATAAGGGGGTCTGAAGGTCTGATAAGGGGGGTCTAAGGGCTAAGATAAGGGGGTCTAAGGCTAGATAAGGGGGGTCTAAGGGCTGATAAGGGGGTCTGAAGGGCTGATAAGGGAGGTCTGAAGGTCTGATAAGGGGGTCTAAGAGGCTATAAGGGGAGTCTAAGGGGTCTTGATAGGGAGGTTCTAAGGGCTGATAAGGGGGTCTAAGGTCTGATAAGGGGGTCTAAGGTCTGATAAAGGGGTCTAAGGGCTGATAAGGGGGTCTGGGGGGTCTGATAAGGGGTCTGATAAGGGAGGTCTAAGGGGATAAGGAAGGTCTGAAGGGCTGATAAGGGAGTCTGAAGGTCTGATAAGGGGGTCTGAGGTCTGATAAGGGGTCTGAGGTCTGAGGAGGTCTGATAAGGGGGAAGTCTGAAGGGTCTGAGGTCTGATAATGGGGGTCTGATAAGGGCTGATAAGGGGGGTCTGAAGGGCTGATAAGGGGGTCTGAAGGTCTGATAAGGGGGGGTCTGAAGGTCTGATAAGGGGGTCTGAAGGGCTGATAAGGGGGTCTGAGGTCTGATAAGGGAGGTCTGAGGTCTGATATAAGGGGTCTGAGTTGATAAAAGGGGGTCTGATAAGGGGGTCTGATAAGGTCTGAAGGTCTGATAAGGGGGTGTCTGAGGTCTGATAAGGGGTCTAAGGTCTGATAAGGGGGTCTGAGGTCTGATAAGGGGTCTAGTCTGAAGGTCTGATAAGGGAGGTCTGAGGTGTGATAAGGGGGTCTGAGGTCTGATAAGGGGTCTGAGGTCTGATAAGGGGGTCTGAAGGGGGTCTGAAGGGGTCTGAGGTCTGATAAGGGGTCTGAGGTCTGATAAGGGGGTCTGAGGTGTGATAAGGGGTCTGAGGTTTGATAAGGGGTCTGAGGTCTGATAATGGGGTCTGAAGGATGATAATGGGGTCTGAGGTCTGATAAGGGGGGTCTGAGGTCTGATAAGGGGGTCTGAGGTCTGATAAGGGACTGGAGGTCTGATTGTGGGTCTGCGGTCTGATATGGGGGTCTGATTGAGGGTCTAAAGAATGATATGGGGGGTATGGTGCTCTGATTGAGGGTCTGAGCTTTGATTGGGGATTTGAGGGTCTGATTGGGGGGTCTAAAGGGTCTGATATGGGGGTCTGTCCAGTGGGGGGTCTGGGAGTCTTATATGGGGGTCAGTAAGTCTAATGGGGGCCCTGGGAGGTCTAATAGGGTTGATATTGGGGTCTGGAGGTCTGATATGGGGGATCTGAGGTCTGATGGGGGTCTGGTCTGAGGTTTTATACATGGGGGGGTTGGGTCTGAGATGGTGGGGGTTCTGACATGAAGGTCTAATAGGGGTCTGATCTGAGGTCTGATATGGGGTCTGACAGACGTCTAATTGAAGTCTGGTCTGAGATGGGGGTCTCATCTGTGGTTTGATATGGTCTGATCTGAACAGTAAGGGGGTATTTTTTGTACTGGCACATTATCTGTGCGGTACCAGTATATTCCAGGGGACTGTTTCTACAGTATAGTTTTGGGGGGCACAGCGGGCACAGTATTAAAGGTGGCAAAATGGAATGTTCAGAAAGTGAGGAGGATGATGGAAAAGTAGGAAACTAAAATGTCTGTTTGTCAAACTCTGCAGAGAGAAGAGATGGCTGAAAGAAATCATCATGGCGGTCTGGTCTGACAGGAGAAGATGAGGAAAGAGAACATCTACATCAGAGGAGACATCACTGGATGTAAGAGGTACATATGTGGAGCTGTATGTCCCTGTACGAGCGCTGCTTTCTCTGCTCTGTTTACCTGATCACCACTGCAAATACTGCGCTGAGCAGGTGAACAAAAAAGAGAAAACCTCATTTCATTTTTCACCTCAGGCAGCAGAAAAGCTAGAATCGGCCCTGCTGGTAGTCATACCCCTGTAGCATAGTGTGCAGGGTGGCGGGGGGCTGTGCATAAGTCAGTGTTATTTGATTGGGGGGGGGGCGCTTTTTTAATGTTCGCCCTTTTGGTAAAATTCCCTAGAAACTGCCCTGGTGGACGCGCATTACAAGTCTGGAATCGTTGCCTGAAAAAAGGTGAAGCGATTGGAGCGATGAGGAGAAAGCCAATAGACCGGGCTCTGATGGGGCAAATGGGTCTGGAAGAAACAAGGGAAAAGGGGCGAACGGATCGAGAAACTGAAGGAACTTCAAGTTCTGTGGAGGAAGCCAAAGACATTGGATACTTGACCAGGATCATGATGGTGGTCTCAATGCTGAGCTATATGTGAGTATCCTACAAGATGAGTTACTTCATATACTCCAGTACTATGGGTATGAAAATGACGACATAGTGTTCCAGCAGGACAACAACCCAAAGCATATGTCAAGATTGGTGAAGAAATGGTTCAGTAACAATGAAGTAGAGGTCCTGGATTAGCCCCCACAGTCCCCAGACCTCAACCCAATCCAACACTTGTGGGTAGAGTTGAAGAAAGGAGTGACACGACTCCAGGGACCCCACCTATCAGCTGGTGGAAAGGTTTATACAGCCTCTTGGTCGTTTATATTGGGTTTTTCTCTGGTTTGTACTGCACAAGCTGTAGAGGCAAAGCAAAAAAAATAAAAAAATCTGCCCTCAGCTCAGGTGACCGCGCAGAGAGTCTCTTACTTCAGTCCATGAACTGCTAAAACAAGTGTATAAGGCCCGGAGACATTTTAGGTCCAGGTATCTCCAAGACGTCATGTGAAGATTGGATAACCTGAACTTTGGGATATCTGATACTCATGGTCAGTTAGATGTTCATGGTCCTTCAGTCCACTATCAACCTGTTGTTTAGGTGTCATATAATTCTGTCCACTAGATGGTACCAAACTCCATATCATCTCTATGGGACCGCTGAAGACACGCCAAGAACAATACTCCTATATCTCCAGAGATATAGGGGACCTATTCCAGGGACCTATTCTGATGATCGGTGGGAAACACAACGGTAGAACACCCACTGATTAGATACAACCTGATGAGTTCTTATGGTGGGACCGCCGCCTTAAAGGGGTATTCCTATCTCGACATTTCAAGCATATTGATAGGAAATGCCTTACATGTCAGATAGCTGAGACAGATTCACAGCTCTTACAGTAAAGAACCAGCTCCTGAGGTGACTACTCCACAGACTCACAGCTCTTACAGTAAAGAACCAGCTCCTGAGGTGACTTCTCCACAGACTCACAGCTCTTACAGTAAAGAACCAGCTCCTGAGGTGACTACTCCACAGATTCACAGCTCTTACACAGTAAAGAACCAGCTCCTGAGGTGACTACTCCACAGACTCACAGCTCTTACAGTAAAGAACCAGCTCCTGGTGACTTCTACAGACTCACAGCTCTTACAGTAAAGAACCAGCTCCTGAGTGACTCTCCACAGATTCACAGCTCTTACAGTAAAGAACCAGCTCCTGAGGTGACTACTCAAAGACTCACAGCTCTTACAGTAAAGAACCAGCTCTGAGGTGACTACTCCACAAGACTCACAGCTCTTACAGTAAAGAACCAGCTCCTGAGGCGACTACTCCACAGACTCACAGCTCTCTACAGTAAAGAACCAGCTCCTGAGAGTGACTACTCCACAGACTCACAGCTCTTACAGTAAAGAACCAGCTCCTGAGGTGACTACTCCACAGACTCACAGCTCTTAACAGTAAAGAACCAGCTCCTGAGGACTACTCCACAGACTCACAGCTCTTACAGTAAAGAACAGCTCCTGAGGTGACTATCCACAGACTCACAGCTCTTACAGTAAAGAACCAGCTCCTGAGGCGACTACTCCACAGACTCACAGCTCTTTACAGTAAAGAACCAGCTCCTGAGGTGACTACTCCACAGACTCACAGCTCTTACAGTAAAGAACCAGCTCCTGAAGCGACTACTCCACAGACTCACAGCTCTTACAGTAAAGAACCAGCTCCTGAGGCGACTACTCCACAGACTCACAGCTCTTACAGTAAAGAACCAGCTCCTGAAGTGACTACTCCACAGACTCACAGCTCTTACAGTAAAGAACCAGCTCCTGAGGTGACTACTCCACAGACTCACAGCTCTTACAGTAAAGAACCAGCTCCTGAGGCGACTACTCCACAGACTCACAGATCTTACAGTAAAGAACCAGCTCCTGAGGTGACTACTCCACAGATTCACAGCTCTTACAGTAAAGAACCAGCTCCTGAGGTGACTGCTCCACAGACTCACAGCTCTTACAGTAAAGAACCAGCTCCTGAGGTGACTACTCCACAGACTCACAGCTCTTACAGTAAAGAACCAGCTCCTGAGGCGACTACTCCACAGGACTCACAGCTCTTACAGTAAAGAACCAGCTCCTGAGGTGACTACTCCACAGACTCACAGATCTTACAGTAAAGAACCAGCTCCTGAGGCGACTACTCCCACAGACTCACAGCTCTTACAGTAAAGAACCAGCTCCTGAGGGCGACTACTCCACAGACTCACAGCTCTTACAAGTAAAGAACCAGCTCCTGAAGTGACTACTCCACAGACTCACAGCTCTTAAGTAAAGAACCAAGAGCGACTACCCAGAACAGTAAACCAGCTCCTGAGGTGACTACTCCACAGACTACAGTCAGCTCACAGACAGCTCTTACAGTAAAGAACCAGAAGACTCACAGCTTACAGTAAAGAACCAGCTCCTGAGGCGATACTCCACAGACTCACAGCTCTTACAGTAAAGAACCAGCTCTGAACTCTCACAGCCTCTTACAGAAAGAACCAGCTCCTGAGGTGACTACTCCACAGACTCACAGCTCTTACAGTAAAGAACCAGCTCCTGAGGTGACTACTCCACAGACTCACAGCTCTTACAGTAAAGAACCAGCTCCTGAGGTGACTACTCCACAGACTCACAGCTCTTACAGTAAAGAACCAGCTCCTGAGTCACTTCCACAGAGGCTCTTACAGTAAAGAACCAGCTCCTGAGACTCACAGCTCTTACAGTAAAGAGCTGTACTCCACAGGCTCTGAGGACTGTCTTACAGTAAAGAACAGTAGTCACCTCAGGAGCTGTTTTTTACTGTAAGAGCTGTGAGTGCAGGAGGAGACCTGGAGGAATGGCTGCTGTAATATGACTGTGCCCAGCTGTTATAACTGCACCAGCGGCGAATCTGCCCCCGATAACCTGGGATGGGATATGAGCTGTAAACCATCATGTAACTAAGGAATGTCCAGGACGACTACGAAAAGTAAAATAGAGACTCAACTTACTGAAAAATAATTTATTTTAGACCCCCCCCCATTACATGTCAGACTCAGTGACCTCATAACAGCACCAGTTACATTTATCCCATAATAACCACAGTGGCCCAGAATTACCAGCCTGTCAGCCAAATTGACCTTACATTTGTA
>ONZH01009693.1:0-25258 GCA_900303285.1 Rhinella marina
TGCAGCTCTCTCCCTATCACACCTCAGGGGGCCTTTCCTTTCTGCTGCAGCTCTCTCTGGCTGCAGCTCTCTCCCCTATTCACACCTCAGGGGGGCCTTTACTTTCTGCTTGCAGCTCTCTCCCCTATCACACCTCAGGGGGGCCTTTCCTTTCTGCTGCAGCTCTCTCCCTATCACACACCTCAGGGGGGGCCTTTCCTTTCTCTGGCCTTTCCTTTCTGCAGCTCTCTCCCTATCCCTAGATCACACTCGGGGGCCTTTCCTTTCTGCTGTCCTTATCACACCTCGCTCAGCTCTCTCCCTATCACACCCAGGGGGCCTCCTTTCTGCTGCAGCTCTCTCCTATCACACCTTGGGGGGGTGTTCCTTTCTGCTGCAGCTCTTCTCCCTATCACACCTCAGGGGGGCCTTTCCTTTCTGCTGCAGCTCTCTCCCTATCACACCTCAGGGGGCCTTTCCTTTCTGCTGCAGCTCTCTCCCTATCACACCTCAGGGGGCCTTTCCTTTCTGCTGCAGCTTCTCTCTCCCTATCACACCTCCAGGGGGGCCTTTCCTTTCTGCTGCAGCTCTCTCCCTATCACACCTCAGGGGGCTGCAGCTGTCCTTTTCTGCTGCAGCTCTCTCCCTATCACACCTCAGGGGGGCCTTTCCTTTCTGCTGCAGCTCTCTCCCTATCACACACTCAGGGGGGGCCTTTCCTTTCTGCTGCAGCTCTCTCCCTATCACACCTCAGGGGGGCCTTTCCTTTCTGCTGCAGCTCTCTCCCTATCACACCTCAGGGGGGCCTTTCCTTTCTGCTGCAGCCTCTCTCCCTATCACACCTCAGGGGGGCCTTTCCTTTCTGCTGCAGCTCTCTCCCTATCACACCTCAGGGGGCCTTTCCTTTCTGCTGCAGCTCTCTCCCTATCACACCTCAGGGGGGCCTTTCCTTCTGCTGCAGCTCTCTCCCTATCACACCTCAGGGGGCCTTTCCTTTCTGCTGCAGCTCTCTCCCTATCACACCTGGGGGTTGTGTCCTTTCTGCTGCAGCTCTCTCCCTATCACACCTCAGGGGGCCTTTTCCTTTCTGCTGCAGCTCTCTCCCTATCACACCTCAGGGGTGTGTCCTTTCTGCTGCAGCTCTCTCCCTATCACACCTCGGGGGGCCTTTCCTTTCTGCTGCAGCTCTCTCCCTATCACACCTCGGGGGGCCTTTCCTTTCTGCTGCAGCTCTCTCCCTGTACTTGAAGGCTGGAACTGAGCATGTGCGACCTCCTCAGTACACATTACTATACAGATTAAACACCAGAGGGCGCCATTATAATGTTAATTTAAATTTGCAATAAATTACAAAAGTAACTCGTTTTCCACGTTGAATTCTATTAAAATACAATGGTGGCGCAACCCCTGTAACATCCATCAGATGAGAAAGCGCCCCGGTTGTGAATTTGCAGCTGCAAAGTTTCCAATTCAGTGACAGCAAGCACATATATTGAAAACGGACGAATTGATACATAAGCGATGAAAATTGCGGAAGATTTCTATTTTCAGCATGCTGCGGAAAAATGCAGGTCTGTGACATGTCCACCGCCTTTTTTTTTTTTTGGCTTTGTTCACACCTGCATTAGGTTATGGACTTTATTTTTTATTGCATTGTACTCATTTTGAGCAAAATTTTTTTTTCAGTTGGTATTTATTAAAAAAAAAATTTCCAGCCCCTTTCTCCATACTGCAGGCTCTCTGTTTGAGGGAACTCGGCTGACGGCTCATGTGACGCTTATCTCTGATCTCCTGACAGCTCATAAACACTCATTATCGCCCAATTCTTATCTTACTGATAAGGGCTCATGCACACGAATGTATTTTTCTTCCGCTGAACCATTCATTTCCATGGGGCTTGAAAAAAACGGAAATGGAAAACGGATGCATTCTGTGTCCACAAAAACAAAAAAATAGACATTTTTACAATGGATACACAAAAAACGGATGCAAAACCTGCCAAAGGAAACTTTCCCCCAGTGATCATGGAAAAAAAATACACATAACTGGTATTTCTGCGTCTGTAACAACCCAAACTTAGAAAAAATTTTAAACCAAAAAAAGTTATAAAAATAACATTGCCAAAATTGTTGTTTTTGTTGTTTTTCTTTGTCACCCTCTTTACAGAAAATGCGTTTGCAGCAGAGCTGTGGAGTCGGTAAGCCAAAGCCCCGACTCCGACTCCTCAATTTCCCCTGACTCCGACTCCCGACTCCGACTCCTACTCCCTCATACATGGAGCATGTTTAAGTGATAACTTTAAACAAATTTGCATAAAATCAATAGTACAGATAAGTCATGACAAAACAGTCTGTAATCTATCAGGCTTCTCTGGGTACAGCTCACTTAGGGCCCTAATCAGAGGCGTAGCTAGAGGTTCCAGCACATGGGCGGGCGAAACATACTGAGTGGGCCCCCCACTTAGTGGCTTCCAAACGCACGTTTTCCAACTTCACAGGCACCATACTACTAGTTGTGGTTTATAATACTGTATTAGCAAGATGACTATATAAACTGCTAGATCATCTATGCTGTTAAGTACAGTACAATAGACTTTCTACATACCCTACTCTAAATACTCTACCACATAATGCAGTAAAATATAGGATTAATAGGAGTAAAAAAGGGGACCCCTATGTTTAAAGGAAATCTGTCCCCAGCTTTTACATCACTAAACTAACAGTCCCCTGCCCCCATCAGACCTCAGATCGGCTTAATGTGCCCCCCCAGACCTCAGATCAGCAGAATGTGCCCCCATCAGACCTCGAGCAGCAGAATCCCCCATCAGACCTCAGAGCAGCAGATGTGCCCCCATCAGATCTCAGAGCAGCAGAATGTGCCCCCATCAGACCTCAGATCAGCCCCCATCAGACCTCAGATCGGCTTAATCTGCCCATCAGACCTCAGATCGGCTTAATGTGCCCCCATGAGACCTCAGATCAGCAGAATGTGCCCCATCAGACTCAGATCGGCTTATCTGCCCCATCAGACCTCAGATTCATAGAATGTGCCCCCATCAGACCTCAGATCGGCTTAATGTGCCCCCATCAGACCTCAGATCGGCTTAATGTGCCCCCATCAGACCTCAGATCGGCTTAATGTGCCCCCATCAGACCTCAGATCGGCTTAATGTGCCCCCCATCAGACCTCAGATCGGCTTAATGTGCCCCCATCAGACCTCAGATCGGCTTAATGTGCCCCCATCAGACCTTCAGATCGGCTTAATGTGCCCCCATCAGACCTCAGATCGGCTTAATGTGCCCCCATCAGACCTCAGATCGGCTTAATGTGCCCCCATCAGACCTCAGATCGGCTTAATGTGCCCCCATCAGACCTCAGATCGGCTTAATGTGCCCCCATCAGACCTCAGATCGGCTTAATGTGCCCCCATCAGACCTCAGATCGGCTTAATGTGCCCCCCATCAGGACCTCAGATCGGCTTAATGTGCCCCCATCAGACATCCGATCAGAGAATGTTCCCCCATCAGACCTCAGATCAATAGAATGTTCCCCCATCAGACCTCAGATCGGCTTAATCTGCCCCCATCAGACCTCAGATCAGCATATTGTGACCCCATCAGACCTCAGATCGGCTTAATGTGCCCCCATCAGACCTCAGATCAGCAGAATGTGCCCCCATCAGACCTCAGATCAGCAGAATGTTCCCCCATCAGACCTCAGATCGGCTTAATGTGCCCCCATCAGACCTCAGATCAGCAGAATGTGCCCCCATCAGACCTCAGATCGGCTTAATGTGCCCCCCATCAGACCTCAGATCAGCAGAATGTGCCCCCATCAGACCTCAGATTCGGCTTAATGTGCCCCCATCAGACTCCATAATGTAAGCGCTCACTTGTATTCGCCTGATTGTACTAAGGCCATCCCTGCTGGGCCCCCCCAGAGGTATTGGGCCCGGAGCATCGCCTCCCCTGCCCCCCCTCCCCCCTAGTAGCTACGCCTCTGGGCCTGATGTATGAAAACTGTCTAGGTCTAAGACTTTTTTTGTTGCCCATAGCAACCAATCGGAGCTCCCCTTTCATTTCTCCAGAGCACTATATGAAATGAAAGGGGAGCTCTGATTGGTTGCTATGGGAAACAAAGAAACTTCTACACCTAGACAGTTTTCATACATAAGGCTCTAGGTGTTTTACATCAGCAGATAGAAGCCATGAGAGCAGCTAACCTCTCCACACATGAGCTCAGAGGAAACATAAAGCAGAGAGAACATGCACTGGACATGAAGGGCAGCACACAGTCATCTCAACTAAAAGCCGAAATCCTTAGATCAGGAATAGAACAGACATTTATAGGATATTTCATCATTTTCACAAATTCTTATAAAAATATATTCAGTACTGAACTAAATGTACTAATTCATTATATATTTTAGGAGTCGGTCCATTTTATTCCGACTCCGACTCCACCAAAATGGTGACCGACTCCGACTCCACAGCCCTGGATTGCAGGGTGCCAGTGGCCCCCAGGTCTGCCATGTACCTATGCCTGTTATGTCCTGTCACAGACGGGGTCTAATAGGATGTCAGCAAAACAGGTGTAATACACTGCAATATAGAAGTATTACAGTGTATTATAGAAGAGATCAGGTCATATAGTTTTTATGTCCCATAGTGGGACTGAAAAAAATGTGAAAAAAAAGTTTAAAAAATATGTTTTTAAAAATGCGAAAAGACACTTTCCCCCAGTGAAAATAGTTGTCACAAAAAAAAAATACACATAATTGGTATCGCTGCGTCCGTAACAACTCAAACTGTAAAACTCTTGGGATTTTTAAACCCCATGAATGTGAATGCAGTAATAAAAGAATTACAAAAATAACTGTGAAAATTATTATTTTTTTGGTCCTCTCCTTTGCAAAAAAAACTGAAATGAAATAAAAAGTGATTAAAAAAATGTCTCCTGCCAAAAAAAACTAAAAAAAGCTCCTCAGTTACACATAAAAAATGGACGTCACACAGATGTCATTGTTTTTTTTTTTGTGGACCGGAGAATACATACGGTTGTGTGCATGAGCCCTAAAACGTGGCTTAATGGGGTTGGCCCATGTCACACATTGGTGGCCTATCGCTAGAATATTCCTCCAGTATCTGATAGGTGCGGGTCCCACCTCTGACCCGCACCTATCTCTAGAACAGAGCCCGGAAAGTGAGCCGTGGATCGGCCGACCCCCCCCCCCCTCTGAGCAGTGTGAACGCCTTTTTTTTGGAAGTTTCATAAAAACTTAAGGGAAGCGCACCACACAAGCGCAGCCACCGCACCATTCACTTCTATAGGGCTGACGGAAATAGCTGAGCCAGCGCTGAATATTTTCAGCGCTCACATAACAATAAATGGATGGCGGCCGCGTCTGAAATAAAAAATCGGTCTGTTTGCAAGCTGTCACAGTCTGTTTTCTTTGAATCCTGTCATCTGATGGCTCATGTGTAGCTCTTATCTCTGATTTCCTAACCTCATAAACACTTACTTAAATAGGTTTTGTCATCACATACAATGGGGGCATATTGTTAGGATATGCCCCCATTGTTTGATAGGTCAATGAGAACTAGAGCGGGGAAATTAATGGAGGGCACACTGCACATGGGCAGCCGCCCTCCATTCATTTCAATGGGGCCGCTGAGCACTGGCTCGGCTATTTCCTTCTTCCCCATAGAAATGAATGCGAGCAGGGGCCGCGCATGCGCTGTGTACTCCCATTCATTTCTATGGGGGCAGCGGGGAGAAGTGCTAGGTGGTGGACAGTCCGGGGTCCTCCAGCCACAGCTCTCCCTGCTCCGATCTCCTTGCAGGCCCAGAGGTGGGACCTGCACCTATCAGACAATGGGGGCATATTCTGGCCATATTGTATGTGATGGGAATAACCCTTTAAGTCATATTTTTATCAGTTTGATAAAAGTTGAGCTATAGTGAGTGTTTGTGAAGTCAGGAGGTCAGAGTTAAGAGCTAAACATGAGCTGTCTGATGACGGGATTCTAAGAAAACAGACTGTGACAGCTTGTAAATGGACTGATTTTTAATTATAGACTGATCTCAGAAACGGCTGAACGTTTTTAATAAGGACCAAATGAAAACATGATTTTTAGCCCAAATTGAGTAAAATGTACTCATAAAAAAGGTGTCCTTAGCCTTTAAGTATTTCTTTTTTTGCTTCGTTATAAGAGCAGACCAATGAAGCTAGCAGAAGCGATGGTGCGTTATATAGGAGTTGTAGAAAGGGCGAGATGGGAGTAAGCGCCGACCCCCAGGTGGCCGGAGAACAGCAGAGTGGGCCGGGGCTCCACTGTTTCCTTAGTTCCCATTGTAGTGCACCGGCCTTAGTGCAAATGGGACAATCCCTTTAAGGGGTTGTATCAAGTTTTACAGTTATCCTCTAGCCACAGGATAGGGCACAACTAACTGATCTGTGCGGTCCTACTGCTGGGACCCCACAGATGTAGAGAATTCCATAGAGAATGAATGGAGCAGCAGGGCGCATACTCCACCTGACGCTCCATCAGGACTCCATTGCGTCATGCAAAATTGTGCAACTTTCTAACTTTCTACGGTATTTTTCTCTGCTTGCTGCCAGTGAATGGGAACCTTCTTGTTTAGGTTTAGAGCAGGTCTTGACCAATCTTGGGTCGCGTTCACACCGCGTTATTCTGCTTTGTTATAGGAGCAATGAAAATAACAGAAGTGACTGATGCAAACAGTGCCTGATTGACCACAGCAGGCCTCTGCTTTCTCAGTAGTTACAGCAGGCCTCTGCTTTCTCAGTAGTCACAGCAGGCCTCTGCTTTCTCAGTAGTCACAGCAGGCCTCTGCTTTCTCAGTAGTCACAGCAGGCCTCTGCTTTCTCAGTAGTCACAGCAGGCCTCTGCTTTCTCAGTAGTCACAGCAGGCCTCTGCTTTCTCAGTAGTCACAGCAGCCGCTCTAGTCCAGCAGCTGCTTTCTCAGTAGTCACAGCAGGCCTCTGCTTTCTCAGTAGTCACAGCAGGCCTCTGCTTTCTCAGTAGTCACAGCAGGCCTCTGCTTTCTCAGTAGTCACAGCAGGCCTCTGCTTTCTCAGTAGTCACAGCAGGCCTCTGCTTTCTCAGTAGTCACAGCAGGCCTCTGCTTTCTCAGTAGTCACAGCAGGCCTCTGCTTTCTCAGTAGTCACAGCAGGCCTCTGCTTTCTCAGTAGTCACAGCAGGCCTCTGCTTTCTCAGTAGTCACAGCAGGCCTCTGCTTTGTCAGCAGTCACAGCAGAACCCCCGCTTTGTCAGCAGTCACAGCAGAACCCCGCTTTCTCAGCAGTCACAGCAGGCCCCCGCTTTCTCAGCAGTCACAGCAAGCCTCCGCTTTCCCAGTAGTCACAGTAGAACCCCGCTTTCTCAGTAGTCGCAGCAGGCCCCCGCTTTCTCAGTAGTCACAGCAGAACCCCCGCTTTCTCAATAGTCACAGCAGGCCTCTGCATTCCCATTAGTCACAGCAGGTCAATGCTTTATCAGTAGTCACAGCAGGCCTCTGCATTCCCATTAGTCACAGCAGGTCAATGCTTTATCAGTAGTCACAGCAGGCCCTCACTTTATCATCAAGTGTAACAGGACCCCTTCTCCGACTCCTGCAGTAGTCACAGCAGACCCACTCCCCCCATTAGTCAGGTTTGCGCTCCCTTTTTCCCTGGCAGGTACTCGTAGCCGTAGATTTGAGCCGGACTTCAGATTTGTTTGCTTTTAGTCATAAACATTGGCACAATATACCAGAATCCAGAGAGGTTATAAAAGTGTCGCTTGTGCCAAAAACTTTGCTATTTGCTCATTTTTATAGATTTACGCTTTTGTTTCGAACGTTTTAGAAGCTTTGGAGTGGCTGTAAATTATAAGACCGTCTGGTCGTGAGGAGCGGAGTAAGTGGTACCGCATATTGTGACCGGAGTGTTTACTCTGTAGGGGATTGCCAGGGGTGGCCTCAGTGCCTGTAATCTGGAGGCACCGGCCCTGTAATTAAGGCTCTTAGGAGCTTTCAGGCCCGGTGCCTGAGTCAGGAGGCATTGTGACTTCTGCTGGTGGATTTATTAACTCCCGCTTAATTACAGCTCTTTCATAACGAGGAGTGATCTGCTTCTGCTTTAATGTCACTTTCTTTCATCATGGATGCAGTAATCTTTTTTTTTTTTTTGGCTTTTCCACTTTTTGAATATTCAGTTTCACGCTTATTGCAGAAGAAAGCTGCTTATGTGCATTGGGCGCAACGTCAAGTTATTTGGCGCAGTTTTGTTATTTGGCGCAGTAAAACTCTAAGCCCCTTAAAAATTTAAAATAAAATTGTGGCAGCACAAGGCGGGAGAGGAGGCGCTCCCGACCAAACTGACTCATAGAGGGGTCCTAAGCGGGGGCATCCACCTTCATGATGTCAATATGCCCTAATAGGGTGTATTTAAAGGGGTTGTCTCCAAAGGTGACCAGGTAGGTGCTATTGCTTTTTAATGCTTAAAGGGGTATTCCCATTCGTAAATTTAAAGGGGTTGTCTGGGTTCAGAGCTGAACCCAGACATACCCACATTTTCACCCAGGCAGCCACCCTAATATGAACATCAGAGCATGATCTCCTTTGCCCTGTGCTTAATCTCCAAGGGCAAAGTCATTTTATGGAGATCTGGTGACATACCATAGGGAATGCCAGGAGGAAGCTTCCGCCCAGCACTGATGGGCGGGCCTTAGCTGGCCCATCAGAGCCAGTGATGCCCCCGGGAAGACTGCTGGATGGAAGCCTCCACCTAGCAGTGTAAAAACCTAAGCAAACAGCCCTTGCCCTGCACGATCCAGCGCAGGGCAAGGGAGAGCATCGGAGCATGAAATGCCCCGATGCTCAGATAACATGGGCCAGTGCGGTGAAAATGTGCGTATGTCCGGGTTCAGCTCTGAACCCGGCCAACCCCTTTAAGGCATATCTCTGCAGTTGAAGAGGGGTTATGGGCTGCCGGAGCACTCCAGCGCTAAGAACTGTCTGTTGACCTCCAACTGACCCAGGACAGAAAGCCAGTAACTGCTCTATTCATTCCTATGGGAGCCTCACTTTCAGTCTCATAGGAGTACATAGAGAATTAGACTTCCTGTCCACACATAAGTCTATGTGTGAGTTGGTGGGTCTAATTGCTGGTCACATGACACCAATAAGAAACTTCAGGATGATATAAGTCAAAAATTCAGACACTGGTAAGAAATTGACATTCACTACAGATTATATCATGTACATTTCTAGCAGGACATGGAATACAATTTTTGTCGGGAGTTCTTCTTTAAAGGGGTTCTGCAGGTTTTAATATCTGATGATCTATCTTCTGGATAGATCATCAGTATCTGATCGGCGGCGGCCCGACACCCGGGGCCCCCGCCGATCAGCTGTTTGAGAAGGCAGCGGCGCTACAGGAGCGCCGCGGCCTTCTCAGTGTTTACCCGCAGGCCAGTGACGTCACGACTAGTATCACTGGCCTGAGCGGGGCTAAGGTCCATTCATGTGAACAGAGCTTAGCCCCGCCCAGGCCAGTGATACTAGTCGTGACGTCACTGGCCTGCGGGTAAACACTGAGAAGGCCGCGGCTAAGCTCTGTTCACATGAATGGACCTTAGCCCCGCCCAGGCCAGTGATACTAGTCGTGACGTCACTGGCCTGCGGGTAAACACTGAGAAGGCCGCGGTGCTCCTGTAGCGCCGCTGCCTTCTCAAACAGCTGATCGGCGGGGGCCCCGGGTGTCGGGCCGCCGCCAATCAGATACTGATGATCTATCCAGAGAATAGATCATCAGATATTAAAACCTGCAGAACCCCTTTAACCATTTGATCATACCATGGTTTATACCACAACATGATCATAGGGGACTCCTTCACCTGTGATTAGGTCACTGGTAGCGGTGCCTGCTCAGTCTCTGCTCCGAAGAAGAGTTTCTACCTTTGCCCTGCTAATTGGAGGCGGAAAAATCTCAGAGCTAGGCTAAATATTAGGGGGGGGGGGGTGCTTCTTCACCTGTGGTGACAGCCCCTCACGGGGGAAGAGGACCCGCTAATGAGACAAACCGATTCATATTTGTATGGAACAAAATTATATACAGTAATTGTAATCCCATAATAGGATTTTACTTTAAAAAAAAAAAAAAAATGTAATAAACAATTAAAACAAAATTGCATGCCCCCCCCCAAAAAAAACAATTGACATTATTTAGTGTGAAATACAATTTATTATGCACACATTAAATGAAAATAAAGAAATACCCAATATGTGTATCTACACAGCCGTAATAACCCGAAGAATTAATTATCAGGTAATTTTGTGAAACATGAACGGCATAAAAAATTGAAAAATTACGCCAAAAATTGCTTTTCTCTAAATATCCATAGGAAATAAAAAAACAAAAATTACAATGTAATTTACATGTACCCCGGAAACTGCCAAAAAATATAATATTTCTCCTGCATAGAGCAAGGCCTCAGACAGACATGTCAAAGAAAAAAATAAAAAGTTATGGCTGCTGAAGTGCAGCAAAATGAGGCAAAAATGAAAAAAATGTTGGCGGTCATTAGGAACTTTTTTAGGCCTTGTCATCAAGCCTAAATATATAGTATTTTCGGACTATAAGACTCACTTTTAGCAGGAAAATCTTGCTTAGAAGTAGCTGCATCTTATAGTCCGCAGTCAGGGTGCTCCAGCAGTGCCAGACCTCCCTGACTGCTTCCTTACTGATCATACAGAGCTTTTCTGGATCAATGAGAGAGCTGTGTGTCTGCACACTTCTTCTTTCTCCCCTGCAGGACACCCAGATCTGTGTGATCAGTGCAGGCAGGAGAGGAGGGTGAACGGTCATGGAGAGGACTCTGAGGAACATCTCCTTCACCAGGCAGCAGAGAAATACATGAAATCTAAAGGACCTTTGATGATGTCACCAGTGGGAGGGGCCAGACTAGTAAGACTACACCGTGGGTACTGTACACTGTAACTTGTGATGTTATAGTCCTATCGTGTGACCACAGGCACCATTGCTGTTTGCTTCAATAGTCAGAAGATGAGACACACAAGAGCTGACCGTAAACCACTAACTCCCTCTAACCCTAAACTATTAAAGTTAGTGATATTGACCCCTCCACTTCATTAAATTACCAGGGAAGTTTTAATTGGTAAAACATGTTTATTTTGTTATTTCCTTTTATACAAACCTAGGGGTGTCTTATGGTCAGGTGCGTCTTATAGTCTGTAAAATATGGGTATGTCATGCTTTGCCTCCTGGGGAGCATAAGGTGTTTTTTTTAGCCACCTTCCTATGCTCCCCAGGTGGCAAAGCACGACATACCCATATTTTTCAGACTATAAGACGCACCTTACCATAAGAAAGGTTTGTACAACGGGAAATTTGAAAATACGTAATTTAATGAAGTGGAGGGGTCAATGCCACTAACTTTAATAGTTTAGGTAGTGGCTGCAGAAGCGTGGTCAGGAGTCACTGTATTCATTTACCATGAGCGTCCCCAAAATTTGAGCTTCACCTGCCAGCTGTTATGTCTCCTCTAATCTGTTTTAGCCCCGTTTAACCACCTAACTGTTCTGGCCCAGTCCAGGTCGGGCAGTGTGAAAAGTAGCTAACTGGAGGGGGTGGGCTGCTTTAGATGGTGATATCTCCTCAATGGTAGCAGCTAGAAACATGCAACTGGTCTTGTCTGAAAGCTGACAGTCCAGGCTTTCATAAAGTCCAAGCAACAGAGGAGAAATCACTCTTAGAAATCAAGTCGCGAGTAAAACCTGTTTTTACTTTAATTTTCAGCTGCATTCACAGCATCCCGATTTCTATCAGTGATATCTTTCTCTGTCCTGAACATATTGCTGCATATTTTGATATTGTCTGAAAGCCTGGAATGTCTTCTTTCAAACAAGATCAGTTGCATGTTTTTAGCTGCTAACATTCAGGAGGTAGCAGCATCTAAAGCAGCTCTCCCCCCCCCCCTCCAGGTAGCTACTTTTCCCACTGCTGGAACAGTTAGGGGTTAAGCTTTTTTTATACCAGCATATATTTCATTCTTTTATGCCTTTTCTTTAACATTTTTTCTGCGAAGCATTTCGTAGCCGGGGGAAGCCATGGCTGAGAGGATTTCAGTAGCGTTGGCTCAAGGCTTTTCCACGTGTTTGCAGGTTAAAACGACGTTGCTCTTGAATATGTCTGCATATAAAGCCACGGAGAGAAGCTGTTTTCCCAGCCCAGTCTTCAGCAGCCAGTCCTTGAGACGCTCCTTCGCCAGCGCCGCTCTTCCTATTTATACTCCTCGACGCTCGGCTTCTGTTGTGATTTTGACGAGCGTGTCATTGTGAAGACCAGAAGAGGCTCATTATGTCAGATGGAATCGCTGTAATGGAGCGTTCCTGCAAATAAGGCAATTATTTTCATGGCCTAAAGTTATAAATATCAACAGGAAAATAAGGTCGGCTCGGAATTGCGCAGTAATCATAGGCAATATTTGGAGATTAATTTAAACCTCCCGCTAGTTGTGTGCAGCGCTCTGAGGTTTTCCAAATAGTTTGTGATTATCCAGAGCGTGACCATGAAAAAAATATCAGAAATGCATTATGTGGATCTAAAATTAAAGGGGTTTTATTAGATGTTAATACCAACGACCTATTCTCAGAAAAGGTCATCAGTATCTGATCGGAGGGGGTCTGACACCCAGGACCTCCACCGATCAGGTGTTCGAGAAGGCACCGGTGACCTAGCGGCAGCTCACGTTCATCGTTACGTGGCCTAGGGGCGGCTCATCCCCATAGAAGTGAATGGGGCTGAGTGCAATACCAAGTACAGCCACTATACAATGTACGGCGCTGTGCTTGGTGAGCAGAGAGAAGGCTGCGGCGCTACTGTGAGCGTTGGTACCTTCTCAAACAGCTGATTGGTGGGAATCCTGGGTCTCGGACCGCTACCGATTGGATACTGATGACCTATCCTATCCATCAGTATAAAAATCTTGGAAAACCCTTTTAAGATTCTGCTCACATCCGTTCGGCAGGAAAAATTTAGCACTGAATGCAGCATAAAGCCGATTTCACTCAATATTGAGGACCTATCCTCTGGACATCTGGCACTCCTGCCGATCAGCTATTTGAGGAGGCCTGAGCTCCTCCATAAGTCTTTGGGGACTCCTCGTAGCTTACTAGGCCCAGCATCATCCATTAGATAGAAGTGGATTGGATGGAGTACAATATTGAGGACCTATCCTCTTCACAGGACATTTATATCTGATTGGTGGGGCACATATCAATCTGTATGAAGAGGCTGCGGAGCTCTGACGAGTGCTGCAGCCTCTTCACAGCTCACCGAGCACAGCGCCGTACATTGTATTGTGGCTGTGCTTGGTATTGCAGCCCGGGCCCATTCACTATCCATGACACAATAGGTGGAGCTATGCACTTCCAGAGCTAGCCCAAAGTAGCTGATCGGCAGGGGTTGCTTAATGCCGAACCCTCTCAGAACCGATATCGATGGCCTGTCCCAAGGATAAGCCATCAATAGTAAAATCCTGGAAAGTTGTTCTTAAAGGGGTTATCCCATCTCAGACAATGGGGGCATATTGCTAGGTGCGGATCCTACCTCTCGTAAACCCATTTGCGGCTGCCCTTCATTCATTTCTATGGGGACGCCAAAAATAGCCGAGTGCTGACTCGGCTGTTTCCGTCGGCCCCATAGAAGTGAATGGAAGCAGTGAATGCACAAGCGCTGTGCGCTCCCATTCGCTTCTATGGGGAACCCAAAAATTGCGCTCAGCTATTTCCGTCGGCCCCATAGAAGTGGTGGCTGCACAAGCGTCGTACGCTCCCATTAGTTTCTATGGGGAACCCAAAAATCTGGCTCGGCTATTTCCGTTGAACCCATAGAAGTGAAGGGAAGTGGTGGCTGCGTAGGCACGGTGTGCTCCCATTAATTTCTATGGGGTTACCGAAAATTGCGCTTGGCTATTTCTGTCGACCCCATGGAAGTGAATGGAATCGGTGGCTGCGCAAGTGCTTTGCGCTCCCATTCATTTCTATTGGGTTACCGAAAATTGAGCTTGACTTTTTCCGTCGGCCCCATGGAAGTGACCGGAAGCGGTGGCTGCGCAAACGCTGAGCACTCCCATACGTTTTTATGGGGATCCCGAAATCTGTGGTTGGCTATTTGCCTTGGCCCCATTGAAGTGAATGGAAGCGGTGGCTGCGCAAGCGCTGAGCACTCCCGTTCGTTTTTATTGGGAGCCCGAAAAACTGCGCTTGGCTTATTCTGTCGACCCCCATGGCAGTGAATGGAAGTGGTGGCTGCGCAAGCGCTGTGTGCTCCAATTAATTTCTATGGGGTTATTTTCGGTGGGCCAATAGGAACGATTGGGGGTGGCCGGACCCGGCACTGCCGGCCACCACTTTGCCGGCTTCCTTTTATAGATAGGTGTGGGTCTTCTAGCGAAATGCTCCCATTATGCGAGATAGGAATACCCCTTTAAGTGCAGTGCAGCCCGGATATTAGCGGTAACCTGCTTTTGGATTCTGCGGCTGGGCAGCACCATGTCCCGGCGTCCTAAAGGCGATTTTTTTTTTTCTTTTTATTACGCGATACAAATAATTTTTACGTTGCAATATAAATATGATGACCAGATGTGTAATTGAAAAAGTTGAATAAAAGTTTTCAGGTTGTGCCCACATGTATATCCATTCTCTACCCCAGGGCGCCTGTCTCGTGCCCCATTGTTCGCAGGCTGACATCCGCGACGCGCTTTCAATCATTACATTCACAAGTCTCATTTTGTGCGCTCTCGGCGGTGCTGTAACGCGCTGATAGATAGCTGGGTTACGTTGCTGCTTTATGGCTGTCGAGTTCTGCGTTTCAGCCCTGGTGTCGGCAGATTAGGATTTGTGTCTTGGCAACAGGTGTAATTGTAGCAAAGCCTCCTCATCCGTGTCCTTGCGTCTAGATCCTGCTCGGTCCATTGTGCGGGTGTTTACATTCGTTGCCTCCAGATAGGAGGTGGAGGTGGAAAATCCTGTTGGATAACTTCTCTTTTGCCAGAGACGGACAGGGTCAAATGACCTACACGGTGCCTGCAAGCTGTATAAGTAATAACACGTCCGTTCTTAAAGGGGCCCTAGCAGGAAAACGGCAGTCCACAAACTCTAGGCAGCGTGTGCAACAACTGTGACCCTCCAGCCTTAGGACCAGAGGCAAGGGCATGGTGGGGGTTATAGTTTCACAATAGCTGGGGCTAGGGGTGATATGCATATGGTTGCGAAGCCCTGATACGTAATGCAATGATAGGAGTAATCCTAGGCTTCCAGTATGTCAATGAGCAGAGAGTCCGGCGTGTTGTCCAGGAGTCCAGCCCCCCATAGGATGCTGGGAGTGATAATTCTCATGCCAATCACTCTGAATAGATGGGAGAGCGAAATTCAGAATTTACTCGTGTCGCCAGTTCATTTTCATACCTGCCGCTTGTTCTATTTGCCACCATATTGCTTAGATACAGAGCTTTTTTTTTTTGCAATTGCTTGATGTGTGTGTATTATACCGTTTGTATACCTTTGGGGTAAGCATTATACCCACCCCCCAAGTCTTCTTTTAAAGGAGCATTCCCTACTTGCTAGAAGAGTCCCCTGACGATAAGCCGATCAAAAACAATCCCCCTTTGATCAGCTCTGCAGTAAGTGTTCAATTTTCCTGCAGCGCCCCCACAGGGGGAATTAAGCATTACACAGCGCTCATTTATATCAATGGGATTTCTATGTAATACAGGACAGGTCTTCCAGAACTCCCCGCTCTGCAGGCCAGGAGGTGTGAGGCTTCTATGAATTCAGAATTCCCCAATGGGGGGCGTATGAAGTTAGATTTTCTAAACCCCATTTTAGATGGCTGTAACGTGGCAGCATTTAAAGGCGTTATCCAAGAGTCAGACAGACCTCCCAGTTTGGACGACCCGCGGTGGAGATCATACTTAACTGGTCCCCACCATGGGGCCCAGTGTGTGATGCTCCTGGGTTGGCTCTTTCTTGCCGGACAGAGATCAACATCTGTCGATTGTGTGTGTGTGTGTGTGTATGTGTGTGTGTGTGGGGGGGGCAGGTGACTCCTGCAGCCAATCGCAGGCTGCAGGAGTGACCTGCCCTCCATTCGTCAAGTCATATGAGGTAGGGGAGCAGGTCACCGCTGTGGCCTACGATTGGCTGCAGTGGTTACGTGTCCCCCGGAGACTTGCCCAGGAGTGACAGACACCGAACCCAGTGTTGGGAACCAGATAAGTATGATCTCCACAGCCGGTCACCCACTCTGGATAACTTTTTAAAAGGATAGGTCATCAATATCTGATCAGTAGTGGTCCGACACCCGGTACCCCTGCCGATCAGCTGTTTGAGAAGGCACCGGCGCTCTCTGTCCACCAAGGACAGTGCCGTACATTGTATAGTGGCTGTGCTTGGTATTGCACTCATCCCCATTCACTTCTGTGTGACCTATGAAAAGCTGTGAGAAGGCCGTGGTGTCCAGCTCGGGCAGTGTGAAAAGTAGCTAACTGGAGGGGGAGAACTGCTTTAGATGCTGCTACCTCCTGAATGGTAGCAGCTAAAAACATGCAACTGATCTTGTTTGAAAGCTGACAGTCCATGCTTTCATATGAGACCAAAAGGACAGCTCAAGTCCAAGCAACAGAGGATAAATCACTGTTAGGGAATAAGTTGGGAATAATCGCAAGTTTTTACTTTCAATTTCATCTTTTCCTCTGTCCTCTGAAAATATTACGGTCATTCTGGTGTTGTTTGAAAGCTTTGAATGCCTGCTTTCAAACAAGACCAGTTGCATGTTTCTAGCTGCTACCATTCAGGAGATAGCAGTATCTAAAGCAGCCCTCCCCCCTCCAGTTAGCTACTTTTCACACTGCCCGAGTTGGACTCGGGCAAAACAGTTAGGGGGTTAAAGGCAGGGCTTCACATTACATATACAGTGAGAATTTTTGCAGCAGATTTGTGTGCAGAAAATCCCCAGCAAATGCAGTAGCAGCAAAGTGGCTAAGATTTTAACAGATCTCATCCACGTGCGGTGTCAATTTACTGTGCAGATTTTTGCCCCTGATTTCACCCCATTGCAGCTCCTGCTCCTTTCATTGGGTGCAGATTTTGCTGCTGTGAATCTTCCCCTGTGACTGTACCCTTAGGGCATATAGCACCTAATGGTCATACATGCCACCTGTACGGCTCACGTTCATACAAGGTATAGCTGCACCTAAATGAGCAGCCTTAGCAATCCTCCAGGAAAGTTTGCCTTTAAAGAGGACCTTTCCCCGCTCCTGACATGCCTGTTTTAATATCTTCATGTATTCCCCATGTAATAACAATTCTGGAGCATCTATTCTTATGTCTGTATGTTGTGCCATTCTTTTATTATTCCTGCTAGAAGTTATGAATGAATTGCTACCAGTCTGCAGTAAGGGTACAAAGGGGAGGTGACCAGTTGGGGGCGTGTACCTGCACAGACTGACTGTATCCAATCAGTGCTGCCACTGTCAGACTGTGCAGGGACACACCCCCAACTGGTTACCGCCCCTCTGTACCCTTACTGCAGACTGCTAGCAATTCATTCATAACTTCTAGCAGGAATAATAGAGGAATGACACAACTTACAGACATAAGAATAGATGTTCCAGAATTGTTACTACATGTCGCCATTAAAAGATGGCCTGTCAGGAGCGGTGAAAGGTCGTCTTTAATTCTCGTTGCACTTTTTTAGTTTTTTTGCAGTGCTGTAAATTCTGGAAGTCCCCGCTCTGTCCCCTCTTTATATCTTACTAATCTCGCTCCATACATTTCGGAGCCTGTGTTTAAAAAATAAGTAAAAGTTTTCCGTCCAGCTAAGTACCGGTGTCAGGAATATGTCAGAAATTTCTTCCGAATGTCACGGAAATTCCTATTCTCCGTACGCTGTGCAGACCCCTATGGAGACTCGGTAATAAACAAGCAGGGGGTCGGGGGGGGCTCCTTGCTGTGTCAGAAGCACCTGGAGATGGTTTGTCATAAAGATGATGGTATAAGGCGAGGGGACGTCCGGGTGACATGATGACAGTGTTGACCCGGTTCTTGGCTTTTGTGACATAAGGGACCTCCACCGTTTCCTATGAGGGATGACACAGTCCTGATCCTCATGGGATCTTCTGCCTGTGTGATTTCTATGTAAAAGTCATTTATAGTCCTAGATCTTATAGGCCTTTGCTGGTCTTCAAGTGGTTTCAGTCAGATTTTCCAGTCTGCATGAGGTGAGGATCGGCCATATTTCATGTAATGATAATTCCGTATATTCATCTTTCAATAGGGCCTGAGAATGATTGAAGGATACAGCCCGGTAATACAGTCCCTTTTAGGGACCTTGTTCACGTGGGGCCTAACCGCAGCTGGATCTGCCTTGGTTTTTGTGTTCGCTACTGGACAGGTAAGTGCTAGGTAGTGGTTTTAACATCACTGTATGTTTTTGCTTCAGATTTACTAATCCTATAGATCAGGGATCAGCAACGTCCGGCACTCCAGCTGTTCTGAAACTACAACTCCCAGAATCCTCCTTTCACTTCTATTGGAGTTAGAAGAACAGCCGAGCATATTTGCATGCTGGGAGTTGTAGTTTCACAGCAGCTCGCGTGCTGAAGGTTGCTGATCCCTGATATAGATGATGAAACCTAGACAGGCGTTCCAGATTTATCACAGAGGCTCAAGCCGTCGTCTAACTTTATACCTCCTATTCTTTGCTTTAGTTTGAGACCAAATTTTACACTGAAATTGTGGCGCAAAAATGCTCCTCTTAGGCCACGCCCCATTTTACAGTAGGCCACACTCACTTTCCACTAGGTGCAGATACTTTCTAGATGTGCCAAATCACTCCACATTTTGGAACTATTTACACCAAAATCTAGGTGCAATCACAATAACAAGTGTGCGACACTCCTCTTAAAGGGAACCTGTCATCAACTTTATGCTGACCTCACTGAGGGCAGCATAAAATAGTGACAGAAATGCTGATTTCAGCGGCGTGTCACTCATGAGCTAAAAGTAAGTGGTTGCTGAGAACCAGCATCATCACAACATCATCCCAGGCCTTGAAAAGAGTGAAATCTACCTGAGAAGAGTCATGGTTATTCCTAATCTCCTGCTCTCCCCGCACATCTGCTGATGATTGGCAGTTCTCTCCTACAGAGAAAGGGAGAAAACTAGGTAGAAGACTGTCAGTCATCAGCAGGTGGACGGGGAGAGCCGGAATTCATCAATAACCAGGACTCTTCTCAAGTAGATTTCACTCTTTTCCAGGCTTGAGCTGCAATGATTATGGTTCTGGTTCTCGGCAACCACTTACTTTTAGCTCATGACACAACGCTGACACACCACTGAAATCAGCATTTCTGTCACTATTTTATGCTGCCCTCAGTGAGGTCATCATAAAGTTGATGACAGGTTCCCTTTAAAGCTGTATGAACGGGTCCGCAACCGTTCCGCAATTTTGCGTAATGGGTGCGGACCAATTCATCTCAATGGGGCCGCAAAAGATGCGGACAGCATGCGGTGTGCGTAGTTCCATTCCGCAGCCCCGCAAAAAATCTAGAGAGTGTGCTATTCTTGTCCGCAATTGCGGACTAGAATAGGCATTTTTTATGAGAGCGGCGGCCATGTGCAGTCCGCAGATTGCGGAACGCACACGGGCCGGTATCCATGTTTTGCGGATGCGCAAACTTGAATGGCACCTAAGGCGGTTGTCCAGGTTGTTTTTTTTTTTTTTCAATGAGACCCTTCCAGTCAGCCCTGGTAGCCTTTGTATAAAAGCGTTACTCACATTGGGGGCACGTCACCACTGAGGCGCCGTCAAATAGGCTGCAGCAGAACGGAAGACTTGGGGACAGCGTTGGACAGAATGGTGGGAAGCAGGTTTGTATGATTGTTTTTTTTTTTATCAGGTAACATTGGCATTACCAGGGGCACATTTGGGAAGAACAAAACCAAAAAACTGGACAAGTCCTTTAAGGGCTATCCAATGGGCAACGTTTTTTGGGACGCACCCTGTTGACAAAGGGCATGGCTAGTTGTCAGTTTTTTCCTACTTCTCCAGGAGTAGGAAAAGTACAATGCATAGATGTGAGGAATATAAGAATTTCTTAAAAGAAACATGTCCGGATAACTGAGAGGTCCTCTTAAAGGGGTTCTCTGGGCTTTTTCATATTGATGACCTATGCTCAGGATATATCCGTATCAGATTGGCGAGGGTCCGACACTTGGCACCCCCCTTTAAGGCCGATACCAGATGTGGTGGATTTTCAGTGCAGATCCACAGCAGTTTTCAGTGTGATACACCTACACGGGGTGTTCAGAACCTCATCCACATGAGCCGAAAAAAGATTCTGCTTATATCCAAATCCTTAGCACGCTCATTCTGTTGCAGAAATGCCTTGATTTTCACTGCTGATATTGCCGTTTGCAATGAATAAAGGTGAAATCCACATGTAGGATTTGCCACGGGTTCTTAGTCTACCGCCTCTGGACCTTGCCAGAAAGTAGAATCATCCACACATGGATGATTGTCAGGGAACGGGGGCAAATCCCGCTGGATTTAGTTATACAGTTAAAGCGGTTCTCCTGGAATGAAAATCCTTAAATATTACTTTATTATAAATATATTCCCAAATACCTTTCATTAGTTATAATGGATCGTTTTGTCTGGGGAGAAATCATTAGGAGAAACAAAATGGCCGGCGTCCTATTAGTACACACAAAACCTGTCCTAATCACACAGCAGGAAAAGTTACTTCACAGCACTGAGGTAAAGAGCTGCCTCATCCTCCTCTCTGCTCTGCTTGTCAGGGATTATGATCCTGAATACAGCTGATAAGAACTTTAGCTGAATCTCTGTAGAAATGGAGTTCATGAGGAGACATGAAGTACAGAGATAAGGTTGAGTGCAGCAGCTCTTGTATGCAGTCTCCATTACCACAGTCTGTCCTGTCCGTCCTCTCTGTACTTCATGTTTCCTCATGAACTCCATTCCTACAGAGATTCAGCTAAAGATCTTAAAGGGGTATTCTCATCTTAGATAATGGGGGCATATCGCTAGGATATGCCCCCATTGTCTTATAGGTGCGGGTCCCACCGCTGGACCCGCACCTATATCCAGAACGGAGCGGGGAGCGTTGCGCCTGGAGGACCCAGGTTTCCGGGGGTCCGGCCACCACCAGGCGCAGCTTCCCGCGCCGCTCATAGAAATGAATGGGAGCCGGGCCGTGCATGCGCGGTGCGCTCCCATTCATTTCTATGGAGCCGACGGCTATTTTCGGCAGCCCCATAGAAATGAATGGAGGGCGGCTGCGCATGCGCAGTGCGCCCTCATTCACTTCGGGGGCTCCGTTCTGGAAATAGGTGCGGGTCCCAGCGGTGGGACCCGCACCTATAAGACAATGGGGGCATATCCTAGCGATATGCCCCCATTGTCTAAAATGAGAATACCCCTTTAAAGGGTTTCTGTCACCAGTTTTTTCGGTATGAATCAGGCTGACATTAGAGATGTGCTAATGTCACCTGATTCCAAATATATATATATCTGTTTTATTTACTGGTGCCCCCATTTTTATATAAAATGAACTTTTATTTTATGCTAATAAGGCTCCTAGGTGCAAGGGGCGTTACCTCTGCTCCTAGAGGCTCTGTTGATTGACAGGACCAGGCAGAGAAGAAACACTTCATTCACCATAGCTTTAAAAGACCTTCAATGATGTCATGACCATGTGATCAGTCACATGGTTAGGATCACACAAACAGCCTGTCTCCTCCTAAACCATGTGACTGATCACATGGTCATGACATCATTGAAGGTCCTTGAAAGCTATGGTGAATGAAGTGTTTCTTCTCTGCCTGGTCCTGTCAATCAACAGACCCTCTAGGAGCAGGGGTAACGCCCCTTGCACCTAGGAGCCTTATTAGCATAAAATAAAAGTTCATTTTATATTAAAATGGGGGCACCAGTAAATAAAACAGATATATATTTGGAATCAGGTGACATTAGCACATCTCTAATGTCAGCCTGATTCATACCGAAAAAACTGGTGACAGAAACCCTTTAACAGCCATATTCAGGATCATAATTCCTGACAAGCAGAGAAGAGGATGAAGTAAACAGAAAGTAGATACAGCACCTATTTCCATGGCTGTCCGTAGTGTCCTGGATGCACGTCCCACACTGGAGTTCAGTCCTTCAACTCCAACCATAAGCAACATAAAAAAGTAGAGGCAGCATCCAAATCTTGCGGTGAAAAAAAGTGAACTTTTATTCCATCACAATCCCAACACCTTGCTACGTTTCGGCTATACCTTAGCCTTTCTCAAGCATGGGAGAGAAGAGGATGAGGCAGCTCTTTACCTCAGTGATGTGAAGTAACTTGTCCTCCTGTATGATTAGGATAGGTTCTGTGTGTACTAATAGGACGGCGGCCATTTTATTTCTAATAATGATTGCTCCCCCAGACAAAACGAGCCATTATAACTAATGAAAGGTATTTGGGAATATATTTATAATAAAGTAATATTTAAGCATTTTCATTTTCCTAATTCCTGGAGAACCCCTTTAATAATTCATTTGAGAAACTCTGGGGCAGATTTACTAAATTTGCTTGATATTTCGTCAGATTAATCTTAGAACAGACAGTCTATAGATGCCCCAGATTTATAACAGTGGCTCCCACGCTGGATGAGAGATATTCATCTGAGGTTAAAAAATATCTAAAACACATAATAAATGTGGTGCAAAAAAAGGGACACCAGTTTTTTTGGCACAAATTGATCCAGCATTCTGATGCCCTTTGTTTTTAGTTTTTTTTTGCCCTTTTTTAATTTTATTACTTGTTGGAAATTCTCACGAAGTGGAGCGGAGTTACCTTTTATTATTATAATTACTTTTCTATTTCAAGTATATTTTGCGCTTTTCTTTATGATTTTCATGCTGGATATTTTTATCCTTTCATTGACTCTTGAACTGGAATCCGAGTCAGAGTGCATCAATAACCCGATTATCCCCACTCAATTCTCAGCTAATTTGCCGCTACCAGCTTTTTACCTCAATTGCCAGCCCTCATTTCCGAGGACGTAATCGCATTGATTGGCTACCTGCAGTCTCCAGAATGAAATTAGTATTATTATCTTCTATTTATATAGTAGCGATTCATGCGCTCTGCACAGCCGAGATGTAAATCCTGCACGCCCGAACATTTTTTCCGCGCGTCTATAAATACTTTTGTAATTTTGTCTGGTGGCGTGCCCGAGATGTGCGGCTCTTCTCTCCTCTGCTGCTTTCTGTGTCACAAGTCTCTTCTGTGCAATTCTTCACTTTCAGCAGTGTCTTATATTAAAGGGATTGTCCCATGGAAAATATTCTACAGTTTTCATACCAGCCCCTGGATCTGAATACTTTTGTAATTGCATGTAATGAAAAAATGTTGTATAGCTACTGAGTTATTCAATAAAATCTATCCGTATAGCGCCACCTGCTGTTTATTTTTTCCTTATTTCTTTCTCCTGCTCACTGAGATGGCCGCACATGCTCAGCTTCATCCTTCAAATGCCTCCTGAGCTGTGATAGGGAGAGCTGAGACACGCCTCCTGAGCTGTGATAGGGAGAGCTGAGACACGCCTCCTGAGCTGTGATAGGGAGAGCTGAGACACGCCTCCTGAGCTGTGATAGGGAGAGCTGAGACACGCCTCCTGAGCTGTGATAGGGAGAGCTGAGACACGCCTCCTGAGCTGTGATTGGGAGAGCATGGACACGCCTCCTGAGCTTTCATAGGGAGAGCATGGACACGCCTCCTGAGCTGTGATAGGCAGAGCATGGGCACGCCCCCTTAGCTGCAGCAGAAAAGACACTCCCCTTGAGCTGCCAGCTTGATATAAATCTAGCAGAGCAATGAATGGGGAGATCTCTGGATCCATGTGAGGTACAGGGCTGGTTCTAGATTTGTTTGAAAGAGTTTTTCATGCACTGTATGATGTCTGATTTTAATTTTTTACATTAATCATGGGATAACCCCTTTAAAGGGTACACTGGAATCCATCTCAGCGGTATAAATGCGTCAGGTTAGTGGGCGCTAAATTAAAAAGCAGGGCAATAAAACTGCATAAATTGAGTGCAAAATCTCCTTCTGTAAGGCCATGTACCAATTCAGCGTATATTTTGAAGATTTTCAGTACGGTATCCATTCTGAAAATTTGCAAACAAAAAAAAGGTTTTAGTAGCGATATCCGTGGCAATACCCTATATAAATCCCCCTATTGATACATACAGATTTAGGTTACATTCACCTGTGCCCTCTGCACTTTGACAGGGTCAGGGATGATCACATTTACACTGCCTGGTCCTGTGAAAGTGCAGAAGGCGTGGCAGTTGCAGAGAGAGCAGAACCTCTAGGTGTAATGGTAACGCCCCCTCTGCTCCTAGAGACTCATTTGCATATATTAAAACATCATTTTTCTCAGCAATGCGGGCACATATGAACATGGGACCAACACAGATGCCTTCAGCTGCCAATTGCATATGTAACAGGTCAGCCAGTGTCATAGGGACAAAACTGCTGACAGATGCCCTTTAATTTGACAACTCTCTATAAACATTAATGGGTGCATGCCCCATAGTTTGACCGTGGCTTCACAACATAGACTATATAAATACAAAAGCTTCCTAGATGAAAAATACATGTGTGTGTGTATATATATATATATATATATAATTTTTTATTTTTTTTTCTTATTTTTATAAGTAATTTCCTTCCACATTGCATTGCAGTTTTTTTTCTGTAAACAAGTGCCAGAGTATCAGGCTTTCTGGATTATTTCCAGACTAAAAGAATTTCAGACTACATCCGCGTTGTGTTTTCAATGCAAATGGTATCATTTTTTTTTATTACCGTATTTTTTCGCTTTATAAGACACACCTGTTGATAAGGCGCACCCCAGGTTTTAGTGGAGAAAAATAAGAAAAATATATTTTTCATCTGACGCCATATCAGATCCTCAGATCAGACCCCCAAAGCAGGAACTCATTTCATACCCCCATATCAAATCCTCAGATCGCACCCCCAGGACATTACATCAGACCCCCATAACACGACATAACATCAGACCCCGATATCAGGACATTACGTCAGACCCCGATATCAGGACATTACGTCAGACCCCCATTCAGGACATTACATCAGACCCCGATATCAGGA
>ONZH01009695.1:0-13750 GCA_900303285.1 Rhinella marina
CTTGGAGGATCAAGTACCCCCTGTGAAGAGAGATCTGGGAAAAGTCATTCATAATGTCACTCTTTTAATCATCAAAGTGGAAGACCTAGAGAACAGATCCTGCCGCAACAATCTTCGTTTGATCGGGGTCCCAGAAAGAGCGGAGGGATCTAATGCAGTACAATTCTGTGAGCAATGGCTGATTGATAAATTTGGTCGGGAATCCCTGTCTGCTATGTTTGCTATAGAACGGGCTCACAGAGTGCCCTTCCGTCCACCTCCACCGGGGGCACCACCCAGACCTTTGCTACTTCGTATCCTGCACTACCAAGATAGAGACACTATCCTACGTGCGGCGAGAGGTCATACAGATCTACGCATCGGAAATGGCAAGGTGATGATTTTCCCGGATTTTTCAGCGGACGTACAGAAAAGGCGAGCTAGGTTCGTGGACATCAAGCGGCGGCTCCGAGAGAAGAACATCCAATATTCCATGCTATATCCTTCAAGGCTGCGCGTCTCTGCGGGGGATAGAGTGCATATATTTGACTCCCCTGATATGGCGGTTAACTGGCTGGACTCCAGGGAGGGTCCCGTGGTGCTGCCCGATGGTGCGGGTTGATCGTGTTCACAGACTCCCTGTATCTGAAGAAATAGGAGATGCCTGAGGGTCCCTGATCTCCGGCTAGAATTGATGAGTATTCTGGCATTTACGGATGATTTCAGTGTCCTCTCTCTTTTATTACTCTTATACCTCTAATGTGTTTTCTCATTGTTATGTTGCTTTGCTGCACTTTCTTTCTGCTGTCATTTATATGGGGTTGCAGCAGTTGATGCGTCATAGATATAGGCACTGCCCGTAGCTGGGTGTTTGTATTCCTCTTAGTTTAACAAGAATGTTGGTCGCAACTTCATACTGGCTCCAGGAAGCAATAAGGCCTCGTTGGCAATTTGCACCTTATATATGCAAGTTTAGCGGGAGGGTGGGGGGGCGGGGGGGTGTGTTTGGGGGTCTCGGGGTACAGCAGATAGAGGACGCAGATACTACGTATGACTATGTTCACTGTGAGTGTGTTGTGGATGGACTCAACAATATCCTTCTTAATGTCTTCATGTGGATAGATGATGGCGGGTAAAATACAAGTAATAACGTGGAATGTTAGGGGGTTGGGAGATGCTAATAAGCGGCAAGCTGTTTTTCTGGCCTTACAAAAGTACCAACCGGCTATTATTTGCCTAATTGAAACCCACCTTACTAAAGACACTACTAGGCTATTACATAAGCCTTGGATCTCCCATGCCTACCATTCCACTCTGTCCACGTATTCCCGGGGGGTCAGTGTCCTAGTTCACCGGTCCTTACCATTCATTTGTCATTCAGCTACCATAGATCCGGAGGGGCAGTATGTGTGCCTGCTCTGTTCCATTTATCGGTTTCGCTTCTACTTAATTGCTTTGTACATTCCTCCTCCTTATTCTTGTGTGGTTCTGCAAAAAGTATTGGGAATTATTGATAAAGGGTCGGGATTCCCTATCCTTGTGATGGGGGATTTTAACAAATACTTGCAATCCTCCCTGGATAAGCTTCAGTGTGATCCAGCGGGTGTTTCCTTGCCGGCTACCTCTCTTGCTAGGCTTTTGAATGAGGTAGAACTATATGATTTATGGAGGATTCGTTATCCGACTGCTCGGCAATACTCCTGTTTTTCACAGTCTCATGGGTCCTTGTCCCGGATTGACCTGGCAGTGGGGCCTTTAGAAATGTCAACCATGGTTTCTACAATAGAGTACTTGCCTCGGAGTCTATCGGACCATTCCCCAATACATATAGAGTTGCAGTTAGGGGAGCCCACTTTTGATAGAATACTGTCGCCATGGAAACTCAACCCCTTCTGGCTGCAGTTGCTAGATGAAGGAGACCCCATAGCTGTTCATATTGGGGATTTTTTTAGTGATAACGTTGGCTCTGCCCCCAGGGGTGTGGTGTGGGACACCATGAAGGCGTATGTCAGAGGCTTGTATATCCAAAGAATAAAACGACGTAAAACATCCTCTAGGAAATTGACAGAGGCGCTACAGCAGGAGGTATGCAGGCTGGAAGCTAAGTATGCTGAGGACCCTAGTGACAGGACTAAAAATGTATGGGTGGAGGAGCAGGAGAAGTTGTCGTCTCATCTGCTCCAGGTAGCGGATAATAAACAATTTTTTCTAAAACAGAAATACTTTGAAGCGGGTGAAAGCTCGGGTAGTTTGTTAGCCAGGATAGTACGTTCCCAAGAGGGTCCATCCAGAATCGCATCCATCCATACACGAGAAGGGGCCCTGTCTACTGATGACAGAACTATCCTCAATGAATTCTATTCCTTCTATAAGACCTTGTATTCATCTAGATTACGGAGGGATAACGTGGATATACAGTCTTATCTAGCGAATATTCATATTCCAAAGTTATCACCTGAAGTGGAGCAGGATCTAGATGGACCCATTGTTCTGGAGGAACTACAAGGCGCACTGAGCTCCTTTCCTAATGAAAAGGCCCCAGGGGGTGACGGATTGCCCGTAGAATTTTTTAAACGGTACCCTGACTCACTGCTGCCCCAGCTTTTGGATACAGTTAATGAGGCTCTGCAAGTGGGGAGGCTTCCATCTTCAATGAAAAACTGGGCAAGGACCCTACCTATCCTGAATCATATCGGCCAATCTCATTGTTGAACACGGATATTAAAATTTTAGCCAAAGTACTGGCTCTCCGGCTCAACAAGGTCATATCCGATTCATTCATGTGGACCAGTCGGGATTTATGCCTGATAAGAGCACATCTATAAATCTTAGGAGACTGTATTTGAATATGCAGAGACGAGTGGAGACGGGAGGTTGCCGAGCTTTAATCTCCTTGGATGCGGCCAAAGCTTTCGACATTGTCGAATGGCCATATCTGTGGGAGGCAATGAGGGTAATGGGATTTGGACCAACCTTTATATCTTGGGTACAGTTGTTATACGCAGAACCGGTGGCTAGAATTAGAGCAAATGGGGGAGTGTCGGAGCAATTTATGTTACAGCGTGGAACTAGGCAGGGATGCCCGCTTTCACCTTTATTATTTGCCATAGCAATAGAACCCTTAGCCTGTTTGCTGAGAGAAGCGACTGACTGGCAGGGGTTTCCGATGGGCTCCAAAGAAGAAAGGATCTCATTGTACGCGGATGACATGCTGCTGTATGTGGGGGATTTAGCTGGCTCCATTAACCCTATTATGAAACATTTTACGGAGTTTGGTCATAGATCTGGTCTACTAATCAACTGGGACAAATCTGTTATCCTGCCATTAGATCCGGTGCCATCCCAGCTTAATCTCTCTGAGATTCCTTTACAGATTGGTCACAGTTTTAAGTATCTGGGCTTAGTGATAACCCCCTCAGTCGGGGACTATATTAAAATCAATATGGAACCACTGCTTGCTAAGTTTGTGCAAAAGGTCAATGCCTGGTGCAAGCTCCCGCTATCTGTTGTGGGTAGATGCAACCTCATCAAAATGATCTTAATGCCACAGCTCTTGTATATATTACATAATGCCCCTGTTTGGACCCCCCAGCGGGTTTTTTATAAAATCCAAGGGATATTTAGATCCCTGGTGTGGAAAAGGAAGCAGCCTAGGATTAAACTGGAGACATTACAAAGGCATAAGGAAGAGGGGGGCCTCGCTTTGCCCAACCCGTGGCTTTACTTTCTAGCTGCTCAGCTGCAGCATCTTAAAGGATGGGGACAAGGTCAGAATCTGGGTTCCGCGGCTGGGATAGTTAATCGAGTTGTGAGGCAGAGGATTCCTGGAACGGCACTGGAACTGGGAGGTATAGGTTGTGGGGGAGACAGGGGTCTCACTATCCCGTTGATTGTTAAATCATGGGCTAAAGTGAAAGATATTTTGGGAATGACAGGACATAACTTTCTTACCCCATTATGGAGGAATCCGCTTCTACCTGAATTTTTCAGATTGAAGGGCTTCTCACCGTGGGAGGACAGGGGTATTATATTTTTGCATCAGATTCAGAAGGGGGGCGCTATCAAAACATTTGAACAGCTACAATTTGAATTTAACATTCCGCACAGGGCCTTCTATCAATATTTGCAACTCAGGCACGCCTTTCAGGCACAATTTAAGGAAGGGTTGGTAGTGGCCGCCTTACCTCCTGTGCTAGATCTACTAATGAAATGTGGTGGTACGAAGGGTCTTATTTCAATGTTATACAGCTGCTTGTTGGAAAGGTCCACTCCGGATGTACCACTGCCAGTGAAGGTCAGATGGGAAGCGGATGTAGGGGAGTTATCCTCTGAACAATGGGCAACTATACTTGCTCTGACTCCTCAGCTTATGGTGTGTGAAGCACAAAGGGTGTCTCAGCTCTTTCTTCTTCACAGGGTATATAAGACCCCTTTATTTTTACATAAAATTGGTGTGCGTGCAGATTCGAAATGTCCTAGATGTGGAAGGGAGGAGGCATCGCTAATGCACATGTTCTGGGACCGTACGGAGATTATTAGGTTTTGGAATGGAGTGTTGGCAGTGATTGCGGCAGCCTCTCAGATAAGACTTCCTAGGGACCCGAAAACTTGTATTATGCGTATGGTCAGTCTGGATGGAGAAGTCGAAGGGATCTCCTTTATGATTGGGAGAATGTTGTTTCAAGCACGGGTCTTAATTGCAAAATACTGGATTCAACCGAACACACCCTCGAAAAGAGAGTATATTAATAGAATGAATACCATACTGCGGTATGAAAGGGGAGTTTATCTGAAAAGAAGGTGCCCAGCTAAGTTCCTGAAGATTTGGCAGGGGTGGCTGGAATCTCCGGGGTTGGCCTCACAGACACTACAAAGAGACTGCCTGAGAGACCAGTTAACTGGAGGTGGAAGTGGGTAGTGGTGCGATGTATGTGGGTTCTTTCATTGCAGTAACGCTTAACCATCACCTCAGATGTGGATTGGTTTATGGTTTTTTGCCGGGCTGCATACCTACTCGCAGTGAGCGAGTAGCTATGTTTAGTTACAGTAATAGAATGTTTTGGCTCCAATGAGCCGAAGTTATTGCTTCGCGAAGTTCCAAGGTACCTCAAATTGTGGGTCCGCAAGACACGGATGCCGTCCGGAAGGGGCATTCCATTATAGAAATGCCTGTACGCATCTTTTGCGACCTCACTGAGGTGAATGGGTCCACACTCGATGCGGAACCACACCACGGTCGTGTGAATGAGCCCCTAGCAATAGGAAAGTTAAGTCTCGAGCGGTTAGGATCCTGCATACATCTGTATCTGTGGGGATCATTATTGCAGCAAAACTGCAAAGTACAGTTTTGCTTATAGACACAGAGGAATCTTCTTGCTGCTTACTATTTCCAGCTTTGCCCAGAGGATGTAAACAAAGTTGAAAATGGTACTGCAACTGCCTTCTGCTTTGTGATTAAAAAGGTGCTGCTAGCCAGCTTAGCAGGCAGAGTGATGTCGCTGCATCACGCCTGCTGGGCAGAGCTCAGACCGGGGAATAAGACCTGAACCCTAATGGATGACAGACATCCATTACAACCTAGGTCCTGCCTACCAGTACACCCACAATAATCACCATCACCATACCAAAGGTATGTGTGGATGACCTTTATTTTATTGAGGGAGCTGTAAAGGATGTATTAGACACCCAGTTCAGGCAGGCAATTGTCGGGAGGGAAGTGTTGCATCCCAGCAATCACCTGCTCGTCAGTGGAGGAGACCGCTGCTATAACATGCAGCGATCTTGTCCACAGTATAGGAAGGAATTATCGTTATGCTATCACTCATCCCTGTAGTGAATCACTGTTTGCCGACAGCAGATCGTGATTACACAGCATAATCTTTCGCCTGCAAATGATGATTTTTAAGCTTGTTAAAAGATTGGGATTGCCTGGTGAACGTTTGCTCATTCTTAGGGTAATCGACGGCAGTATTACACTGCCAGATCATCACTAATAAATGTTACCACGAACGCTCATTAGCGATCATCTGGTCTAATACAAACCTTTAGGAATGTCAGGTAGCCTCATTAGAGAAGGACATTAATGTAATCTTCTGGATGCCAAGTCAGACTGAGCCTCTGAGAACCAGGCTGGGTTTTAAACCTGAAAGAATCAATAACTGCTTCCAGCCATCTAATACATAAATGGGCTAAATTATACAGGGTGGCCCACAAAAAAGTAGCCCCCCACCAGTGATAGTATGGCAAGATGAACAAGCAAGTGGATTGTTTTATTTTTTAATTACCCACAAGTCACAAAAGATGCAGAATGTGGTCCTCGTTCACATCTTTGCATCTTTGGGTACGTCGGATTATGTTGGTCCAAATGTCTGTCAGCAATCATAGCAACCAAAACCAGTAATTTACGTGTTTAGCTTTGTCAGACTCTTTCAGTTCCTGCACACGTTATTTGGTATGGTTTCAGATTTAGAGATTTCAGCACTCGCTGACACGTCGTCGTGATACACCAACTTGCAGAGACTGTCTTTGAGTTGATTTTTGGGGCTTCTTTCAATCCGCTGCTGAATTTCATGCACAACTTCAACTGTCCTGATCGATGGAGGCTTCAGTTTCATGTTTGCAACAGAGCTAGTTTGATGCCATTTCCAAACCATACTCTGAATACAACTCTAGTTATGTTTACAGAGCTGAGTGGGGGCTAATTTTTTGCAGGCTGATTTGTTGTTTTTATTTATACAATTTTGGGTGTGTGACTTTTTGGTCACTTTTTGTTTTAATTTTTTGGAAGTTGAAGTGACGAAAAAAATGATGAATCCAGTGACAAATAGAAGATTCAGTATCTTGCAATGTAGTGCTGCCACCTGCGGACCTACATTGGAATATACCTATAAAAGGCATTGGAGCCTCAGCAGACTCCAGTCTTTCATAGGCAATGAAAGGCTCCCTCGATTGCCGTGTAGCAAATAGAAAAACAACACTGTAGCCGTGAATGTAACATGGTAGCATAGTTTGTAAGGCTGAAAAAAGACATCTGTCCATCCAGTTCAGCCTGTTATCCTTCAAATTGATCCAGAGGAAGGCAAAAAAAAACAAAACCCTGTGAAGTAGAAGCCAATTTTCCCCACTTTAGGGGGAAAAATTCCTTTCTGGCTCCAATCAGGCAATCAGAATAACTCCCTGGATCAATGACCCATCTCTAATAGCTATAGCCTGTAATATTATTACAATCCAGAAATACATCCAGGCTCCTCTTGAACTCTTTTAGTGAATTCACCATCACCACCTCCTCCGGCAGAGAGTTCCATAGTCTCACTGTCAAGGTTCAGGAAATAGTGCAGCCCTGAGCTCAACCCACACCACTGTCCCTGCCTACTCGCATGGCCCGTCCTAGGCGACGGTGCACAACTTGGACGGCAGTCCCTAGCTTACGTATGTGCTGGGGCGTACAGGGAGGGGAACAATGGGAGAAAACAACAAAGATAGAACAAACAATAAGAGAATACCACCAAGCCAAGGTCAAAATCCAGGAAGTCACGTCAATACCGAGGGATAAGGCAGGAGCAGAGTCAAAACACGAGCCAAGGTCAGAAGCCGAGAAGTAACATAGTACAAGGGGATAACATGAAGACGAGGTCAAGTATAAAGCCAAGGTCAGATAACAGAAGTTGTAATACAAATCCAAATGCTGGTGAAGGGTAGTAAGACCAATCACAGGCAACCTGTGGCCAGCAGGTAAAGAATCCTCTTCTATGTTTGTGTACAAACCTTCTTTCCTCCAGACGCAGTGGATGTCCCCTCGACATAGTCACAGTCCTGGGGATAAATGGATGACGGGAGAGATCTCTGATATATTTATACATAGTTATTAGATCTCCCCACAGTCACCTTTTTTCTATAGTGAATAACCCTAATTTTGATAATCTTTCTGGGTACTGTAGTCCACTACATTCCAGTTATGACTTTAGTTGCCCTCCTCTGAACCCTCTCCAGCTCTGCTATGTCTGCCTTGTTCACAGGAGCCCAGAACTGTACACAGTACTCCATGTGTGGTCTGACTAGTGATTTGTAAAGTGGCAGGACTATGTTCTCACCATGGACATCTATGCCTATTTTGATGCAACTAGAGATGAGCGAGCACTGTAACGCTCGGGTCCCGGGTGAAATGCCCGCAGGCATTGCGGATCCGTCCTCATCTGCATGTAAGTCAATGAGGACGGGTCGTTTGGTATGACACTCATACCAAACGGTTCCGTCCCCACTGACTTTAAGACGGGTGAGGACGGAACCGTTTACGTAACGAGCACTGCTCACTCATCTCTAGATGCAACCCATTATCTTATTGGCCTTGGCAGCAGCTGTCTGACACTGGTTTCTGCAGCTTAGTTTGCTGTCCACTAAAATTCCTAGGTCCTTTTCCATGTCAGTGTTACCCAGTGTTTTATCATTTAGTATGTACTGGTGACATGTATGTTTCCTTCCCATGTGCATAATCTTACATTTGTCAGTGTTAAACCTCATCTGCCACTTCTCTGCCCAAGCCTACAACCTAATGGATAATAAAACCATCACTATTGCTTTTTGTCTGACGTTCTTCAGTTTATCAATCTGATTTTTAAATTTTCTAGTGACTTCATTTATTAGAGATTGTTCCAAATATCCAAGGGATAAACATGCATTTTGTACACTTGTTTTGAACTTACAACAATTCAATAACTCTCAAACTAGACACAATCATACATACTTCAACGGTATATGTTGTAATGGTGTCTTTATAGAATCCCCTTATGTGCTAAGAAAAATGATTTGAAAAGCATATCTGTCATCATGAAATAACTTTGAGCTGTGAACCCTCAGTGCAATTAATATGTTTATATTTGCCAAAAGATCTTGAATATATCAGTACATTATTGCTATGTTTTACATATTAATCAGTCTTGTACATCTATTTACCTATCATGTCCAAATAATCTTGGAGGGTGACTTACCACAAGAATTTATCACCGTGCTTCAGCAATTACTGTTGCATATCATTATTTGTTTGCCAAGTCTAATGTTTACAGTTTTCCCACTAATACGCTAGCTTATGATGTGTAGGGCGGGGATCAGCAACCTCTGGCGCTCCAGCTGTACTGAAACTAAAACTCCCAGAATGCTTTATTCACTTCTATGGGAGTTTTAAAAAAACAGCCAAGCAAGTGTGCATGCTGGAAGTTGTAGTTTCACAGCAGCTGAAGGGCCAAAGGTTGCTGACCACTGGTTTAGGGTATATTTGATGGGAAACTTGTTTCCCCCTCTGTTGCCTACTGCTTAAGGCTACATTCACACAAACGTATTTTGTTTCCGTGTTCGTTCCGTTTTTTTGGGGATTGAATGAGGATCCATTTATTTCAATGGGTCTGCAAAAAATGTGGATAACACACTGTGTGCTCCACAACAAATATAGAGCATGTCCTATTCTTGCCCATTTTGTGGACAAGGATAGGCATTGTTACAGTGGATCAACAAAAAAAACGGATGCGATACGGATGCCAAAAGGCCGTCATGCGTATTTTTTAAGAATCAGTGTTTTGCAGACCGCAAATTACATACGGTCGTGTCAATGTAGCCTAAGGCCTCTTTCACACAGGCGTCACGGATTCAGTCCGGATGCGTTCCGGAAAATCCGCATGCATCCGCACCAACCTGCACGCAATCGCAGTCAGTTTTGACTGCGATTGCATTCAGTTGTTCAGTTTTTTCAGCCGGGGTGCGAAGCGTTTTGATGCGTTTTTCACGCGCTTGATAAAAAACGGAATTTTTACAAACAACATCTCTAAGCAACCATCAGTGAATCACGCATTGCATCCGCACTTGCGTGCGGATGCAATGCGTGATTCACGCAGACCCATTCACTTCAATGGGGCCAGAGCTGCTTGAAAAACGCAGCATATAGAACATGCTGCGATTTTCACGCAATGGCGAACTGATGCGTGAAAAACATCGCTCATGTGAAAAGCCCCATTGAAATGAATGGGTCAGGATTCAGTGCGGGTGCAATGCGTTCGCATCACGCATTGCACCCACGCGGAAATCTCATCCGTGTGAAAGAGGCCTAAATGAGAGGGGATAACTATTAGGCTAGAGCTACATGATGACATGTGTCGCACAACAATATGTTGCAGTCGCTGCATGTCACGTTGCGCAACCTTTCTGCAACAACTTCTTGAAAAGTCACGCAACATTTTTTATAATGATAGTCAATGGTGGCGCACTGCAACATGCAACTTTAATGGTTTTATTTACGACTGTTGTGTTGCAGTCGCAGGTCACAGTGCAACTCCATTGACTATTATTATAAAAAATGTTGCATGACTTTTCTGCGACAAGAAGTCCCCTGACACATGTGGCAGTGTAGCCCTAGCCCTAGATCAGTGGGGGTTCTACCATTGGGACCCCCACCAATCACAAAAAAGGGGGCTGCTTGGACATGTATATGGCCTCTCCATTCATTTTTATGAGAATTCTGTACTGGGTTATCTTCTATAAAAATGAATGGAGCAGACACGTGCATATCTGACCAGCAGCTCCAATCATTTCTGGGGGCTGCAGGGGGTACGGGGCCCCCGTTCTTGTGATCTGTGTTGGTTCCAGCGGTAGGACTCCCACCGATGTAAAAGTTATCCCCTATTTTGTGAATAGGAGATAACTTAATCTTACCAGAATACCCCTTTAAAGATGTTGTCCATCTTTTCTTTACCTACCTAAATTCAACTGAGGTGATCTGCAATATCAGAACCAACCTGTAGATGGGTGTGGTGCTGATTGTGGTAGAAACCAGTGCAGCAGAACTCTGAATTGCTCAATCTAGAGAGAAATGAGGGAAAGATAAAACAAGGGCGCTAGTATGTGTGTAGCAATATCATATTTGCAAAAAGTACATAAAAAGTAAAAGTTAAAAAAAAGTTGTATGTGCTCACAGTATGTTATCCAAAAATCAGCGCAACTTGATGTAGCAAAGGGTAGTCACATGAGGGAGATTTATCAAAACTGGTGGAAAGGAGATCAGGCTTAGTTGCAACCAATCAGATTCCACCTTACATTTTTCAAAGCTCCTTTAATGAAATGATCAATCTGATTGGTTGCTATGGACAACAAAGCCAGTGTTTCTTTGCACCAGTTTTGATAAATTGACTTGCTGGACCCGTGCTGCCGCACGATATTTTGAAAAATTGGGCCGCCCAGCGCAAATATCGGGCAGGCCCTTTAAATATGTAAATAAGGCGAATATAAGTGAGCTCTTCCATTATGCACGCAGCATCAGGTCATAGTGCGCGCCGGCCAGGGAAGAGAGTGGAGCGCCGGACCAGAGGGCAGCCGCAGCGCAGGACAGGTAAGAAATGTTTTTATTTTAACCTTATGTGGCTGGGTGGGCTGATTTGAGGTCTGATGGGGGCACATTCTGCTGATCTGAGGTCTGATGGGGGCACATTCTGCCTGATCTGGGAAGTGTCTGATGGGGGCACATTCTGCTGATCTGAGGTCTGATGGGCACATTTCTGCTGATCTGAGGTCTGATGGGGGCACATTAATGCTGATCTGAGGTCTGATGGGGGCACATTAAGCTGATCTGAGTCTGAGGCAATTAAGCTGATCTGAGTTCTGATGGGGGCACATTAAGCTGATCTGAGGTCTGATGGGGCACATTCTGAATGATCTGAGGTCTGATGGGGGCACATTCTGATGATCTGAGGTCTGATGGGGGCACATTCTGATGATCTGAGGGTCTGATGGGGGCACATTCTGATGATCTGAGGTCTGATGGGGGCATATTCTGATGATCTGAGGTCTGATGGCACATTCTGCTCATCTGAGGTCTGATGGGGCACATTCTACTGATCTGAGGTCTGATGGGGGCACAATACGCTGATCTGAGGTCTGATGGGGGCACATTAAGCTGATCTGAGGTTCTGATGGGGGCACAGTAGGCTGATCTGAGGTCTTATGGTGGCACAATACGCTGATCTGAGGTCTGATGGGGGCACATTAAGCTGATCTGAGGTCTGATGGGGGCACATTAAGCTGATCTGAGGTCTGATGGGGCACATTCTGCTGATCTGAGGTCTGATGGGGGCACTTCTGTTGATCCGCAGGTCTGATGGGGCACAGTAGGCTGATCTGAGGTCTGATGGCGGCACAATACGCTGATCTGAGGTCTGATGGGGGCACATTAAAGTTGATCTGAGGTCTGATGGGGCACATTAAGCCTGATCTGAGGTCTGATGGCACATTCTGCTGATCTGAAGGTCTGATGGGGCACACTCTGTTGATCTGAGGTCTGATGGGGGCACAGTAAGCTGGATCTGAGGTCTGATGGGGGCACATTCTGATGATCTGAGGTCTGATGGGGCACATTCTGATGATCTGAGGTCTGATGTGGGCACATTCTGATGATCTGAGGTCTGATGGGGGCACATTCTGCTGATCTGAGGTTTGATGGTGGCACAATACGCTGATCTGAGGTCTGATGAGGGCACGTTACATAAGGCGCGTGCATCGACATCGTGCACGCGGTCGCTTGCCCTCCCTGGCTGCGGGTGTTGGTGAAGGGGCACTGGCAAATCTCAGTGCAATATCCTTGCGCCCACAGTCCTACTGCAGTGAACAAGGTCCGGCACAGGAAGTGGTCATGCGCCAGCTTCTTGAGACCTCTGGTGATGTCACTTCCGCCAGGCGTTCACAGGAAGTATGTCAGGCACCACGCCCTGCCCTTGAGACCTCTGGTGAGGTCACTTCCGCCAGGCGTTCACAGGAAGTGTGTCAGTAACCACGCCTCTGCCAATTAGCTCACTACTATTTAAACCCTGAGCTTCTGATGGGCAGGGCCGGTGCCTTGTTGTTCATGTGCGACTGCTATACGGTCCAGTCCATTTGACACTGAATGTTTCTGAGTGTTTGTGTGCTTCCTTGCACCGGTGCGTGGTTTCACGTGCCTGCTTTTCTGTCTGTCTTTGTGTGTGTGTATCACTCAGACTGTTTGAAAGCCACGCTTGCAGCCGTGCCGTAGCCCCCTCCTGGAGCACGGGTACACGGTGGGCGTCGCTTGTCTGGAGGTCTGTGAAGCCAAAGCTCTGGCTCCAGTCTCAAGCGCTTTTGCGCAGTACGTGTTGTGTAAGTGTTTACCTTACTATTTATTCACTCAGACTGTTTGTAAGCCACGCTTGCGGCCGTGCCGTAGCCCCCTCCTGGAGCACGGGTACATGGTGGGCGTCGCTCGTCTGGAGGTCTGTGAAGCCAAAGCTCTGGCTCCAGTCTCAAGCGCTTTCTGCGCAGTACGTGTTTGTGTAAGTGTTTACCTTACTATTCGTTATCTTGCCTCCTATATCATTTCGCCCTTTGGGAGCGATCGTCATTGTCCGGCTTGCCCAGAGTTTGGGTCCAGTGATCCCCAGTGACTCTGCAAGCGGCAGAGTCACTTATTTATTTTATTTGTGCCTCAGTGGCCCTAACAGTAGGCACCGGCCAGGGATCCGCCGGTGCAATGTTGAACCCGATTACTCCATCCATGCAGGCGTATGTAAAGCAGTGGAACAGCGCATGCAGGAGATGGAACAACGGGCTGCCGCCTTTTCGGGGCATAATGCAGAATTCTTTTCCACACTAGACGGTCGGTTGCAGGCTTTGGAGCAGCACGCTGTAATCGCGGTTAATACTACTGCTGCCTCTGCTGACGCCCGGGTTTCTGTTTCAACCCACCGACCGCCTAAATTACCCCTTCCCGCACGATTTAGTGGTA
>ONZH01009696.1:0-25060 GCA_900303285.1 Rhinella marina
GAGACAGAAGAGGGTACCAGTGCTCAGTCCTTCTTAACTCTTGAGCGTGTATGGGCTGAAGAGGAGGACTTGGAGGAGAAGGAGGAAATGGAGAGTCAGGCCAGTGAGGAGAGGGAATTCTTGCGTGTTGGGACTCTGGCGCACATGGCAGACTTCATGTTAGGCTGCCTATCCTGTGACCCTCGAGTTAGAAGCATTTTTTCAAACACCGATTACTGGGTGTTCACTCTCCTGGACCCACGGTACAAGCAGAACCTTTCCACTCTCATCCCTGCAGAGGAAAGGAGTATGAGAGTGAATCAATATCAACAGGCCCTGGTGCACAAGCTGAAACAATCCTTCCCATCTGACGCTGCTAGCGGCAGAGGGCATAGTTCTGTGTGCCAAGTAGCGGGGGAGAGGAGACGAGGAGGCAGCTTGTCCAGCACTGGCAGGGGAACGCTCTCCAAGGCCTTTGCCAGTTTTATGTCACCCCAGCAAGACACTGTCACCTGTCCCCAGTCTAGACAGAGTAGGGGGGAGCTGTACAGAAAGATGGTGAGGGAGTGCCTAGCTGACAATACCAACTTCCGGACCGATCACTCTCGCCATACAACTACTGGGTTTCAAAGCTGGACACGTGGCCTGAACTGTACGCCTTGGAGGTGCTGGCCTGCCCTTCCGCTAGCGTGCTGTCAGAGCGGGTATTCAGTGCAGCTGGTGGCGTCATCACCGATAAGCGTACACGCCTGTCAACTGACAGCGCTGACAGGCTGACGCTTATCAAAATGAACAAAGCCTGGATTTCACCGAAATTCAAATCTCCTCCGGGGGAAAGCAGCTAAAAATTAACATGACTTATGTATCCGATTCCTCTTCTCTACTCCTCCTACTCCTCCTTGTCGTCTTTGCCTAACGCTGACCCAAAAAACGCCATTTTTTAGAGGTCCAACTGGCACTCTTTTACCACAATTTTTCTGGAGGTCCACCTACAGGCCCTCTCTCTAAACAATTTTTCCGGAGGTCCACCTACAGGCCCTCTCTCCAAACAATTTTTCCGGAGGTCCACCTACAGGCCCTCTCTACAAACAATTTTTCCGGAGGTCCACCTTATGGCCCTCTCTCTAAATGATTTTTCCGGAGGTCCACCTACAGGCCCTCTTTCCAAACAATTTTTCCGGAGGTCCACCTACAGGCCCTCTCTCTAAACAATTTTTCTTTGCACCTAGTTGGGTGCCTCCCTAACATGTGATTGGTATGTGCCTCGCCTTTCTTGATCTGGGTGAGCACAATTGCCATGAGGGTAACCACCAGGCTGTTGCCTGAGAATGTGGGGTAAAGGTGGCATTAGGCAGCCTAAGAGGCATCCATGCATGCTGCCCCTGCTGTTTCCTGTCCATTTCCGTGGTGTTTCCATCATTTTTTGATGTTTCTAGGTTTTCACCCAGCCTTCCCTAGGCAGAGCCTTGGTCCCCTGCAAAAATGCTCGAGTCTCCCATTGACTTCAGTGGGGTTCGTTACTCGAAACGAGCACCCGAGCATCGGGAAAAGTTTGTCTCGAATAACGAGCATCCGAGCATTTTAGTGCTCGCTCATCTCTATTTACAACCTATCCCAATCCTAATGAATTACCATCGTGCAGCTGTAGTCCAGAACCACAGCATGGATCTAGGACTGCTCCTTACTCTTCCTTGGATAACATGAAAACCTTAAGGGCCCTTGCAGACGAGCGGGAGACATGTGCGTCTCCCGCAACGCATTTACTGGCCTGGACTCCCGGCACTGACGGGGATCGCATAGCATTATATTGATTTATGATGCTATGTAACCCTTACAGTACTGGAATGTATTGGATAACAGTGACACACGCATCAGTCAGACCGTTACACCTAGTTACAGCCACCACGGTCATGTAGTAGTGGAGGCCGGCTTGCTGTTGTTCAAACCCGCTCTGAGGTATCTATTGTATTGTGAATGCACATTGCATGAGCATGCGGAGACACATCTTAGGGTACTTTCAACTCTGTGTTTTACATACAGACTTTATAAACGGATCCTGCTCCATAGAGATGAATTGATATTGGAACAGGATCCGTTTCTTTGCGTTTTGGACGCACAGACAAAAATGCTACAACCCTAAGACGTGTCTGCTCATGCAATGTGCGTTCACAGTACAGCAGTTACCTCAGAGCGAATTAGAACAAGAGCAAGACGGCCTCCACAACTACATGGCCGTGGTGGTCGTAACTAGGGGCAATGGCCTGACTGATGTGTGTGGGACAATGGAAATACAAATAGGCAAATCTTCTAAATAAATACATTCTATTAGTAATAATACTGGTATTCCTATATCTAACTATACAAACTACATTTGTGAGATGGGAATACCCCTTTAATTATCCCATCAATCAACTCCTGCTTAGTCCTTGGCTTTATTTCAGACGTTATAAATCTTTTTAGTTGGGCCTAGACCAACTCAATTGGATTCATGTCTAGTGATCTGCGTAGAAAACAAGATGATCGTCTCAGGACAATATTCCCAAACCCTCCCATACTATGCTTCAGACAACCTCCAAATTTAAAGGGGTTGTCCGGGCTCACAGCTGAACCCGAAACATACCCGAAATTTCACCCAGGCAGCCCGCCTGACTAAGGCATCTAAGCATCTCATGCTCCAATGCCCTCCCTTGCCCTGTGCTGAATGCGATCCAGCGCAGGGCAAGGTTTTTTTTTTAAATTATACACACTGCCGGACAGAGGCTTCCGCCTGGCATTGTGTTCAGTGGCGTCACCGGCTCTACTGGGCCGGCTTTAGCGCTGCCCTAGCCTTTTTGCTGGCTAGGGCAGCGCTAAAGCCGCCCATCAGTGCCAGTGACTTCACCGGGCTCACTGCTGGGCGGAAGTCTCAGCTCGTCACGTCACCGGAACCGGGCTAATTACCTTTGCCCTGTGCTAATTAGCGTAGGGCAAAGGAGGGCATTGGAGCATGAGATTCTCCGATGCTAACATCAGGCAGGCTGCCTGGGTGAAATTAAGGGTATGTCCGGGTTCAGCTTTGAACCCGGACTACCTCTTTAAGAAATCTGATGATCAGGAGCTCACTACCATCCAGTATACAGAAAGGAACCTTTCCGTGCAATATGAGGAGCTGCAAAATCTGTCCACACATACAGTAATTGTTCACTGGACTGTAGTACATATAACTGAGAAAAAAAACTTATTTTCTAGACTGCGGCTACTGTGCCGCACACCACATAATTGTTCACTGGACTGTAGTATATATAACTGAGAGCAAATACGTACTCTTTAGACTGTGGCTACTGTACAGCACACTACAGAATTGTTCACTGCACTGTAGTATATATAACTGAGAGAAAAAACATACTCTTTAGACTGTGGCTACTGTGCCGCACACTACAGAATTGTTCACTGGACTGTAGTACATATAACTGAGAGAAAAAATGTATCTTCTAGACTGCGGCTACTGTGCCGCACACCACATAATTGTTCACTGCACTGTAGTATATAAAACTGAGAGAAAAAACGTACTCTTTAGACTGTGGCTACTGTGCCGCACACTACATAATTGTTCACTGGACTGTAGTATATAAAACTGAGAGAAAAAAACATATTTTCTAGACTGTGGCTACTGTGCCGCACACTACATAATTGTTCACTGCACTGTAGTATATATAACTGAGAGAAAAAAACGTACTGTTTAGACTGCGGCTACTGTACAGCACAATACAGAGTTGTTCACTGCACTGTAGTATATATAACTGAGAGAAAAAACATACTCTTTAGACTACGGCTACTGTACAGCACACTACAGAATTGTTCACTGCACTGTAGTATATATAACTGAGAGAAAAACTGTACTCTTTAGACTGTGGCTACTGTACAGCACACTACAGAATTTTTCACTGCACTGTAGTATATATAACTGAGAGAAAAAACGTACTGTTTAGACTGCGGCTACTGTGCCTAACACTACATAATTGTTCACTCGACTGTAGTATACACTCACCGGCCACTTTATTAGGTACACCTGTCCAACTGCTCGTTAACACTTAATTTCTAATCAGCCAATCACATGGCGGCAACTCAGTGCATTTAGGCATGTAGACATGGTCAAGACAATCTCCTGCAGTTAAAACCGAGCATCAGTATGGGGAAGAAAGGTGATTTGAGTGCCTTTGAACGTGGCATGGTTGTTGGTGCCAGAAGGGCTGGTCTGAGTATTTCAGAAACTGCTGATCTACTGGGATTTTCACGCACAACCATCTCTAGGGTTTACAGAGAATGGTCCGAAAAAGAAAAAACATCCAGTGAGCGGCAGTTCTGTGGGCGGAAATGCCTTGTTGATGCCAGAGGTCAGAGGAGAATGGGCAGACTGGTTCGAGCTGATAGAAAGGCAACAGTGACTCAAATTGCCACCCGTTACAACCAAGGTAGGCAGAAGAGCATCTCTGAACGCACAGTACGTCGAACTTTGAGGCAGATGGGCTACAGCAGCAGAAGACCACACCGGGTGCCACTCCTTTCAGCTAAGAACAGGAAACTGAGGCTACAATTTGCACAAGCTCATCGAAATTGGACAGTAGAAGATTGGAAAAACGTTGCCTGGTCTGATGAGTCTCGATTTCTGCTGCGACATTCGGATGGTAGGGTCAGAATTTGGCGTCAACAACATGAAAGCATGGATCCATCCTGCCTTGTATCAACGGTTCAAGCTGGTGGTGGTGGTGTCATGGTGTGGGGAATATTTTCTTGGCACTCTTTGGGCCCCTTGGTACCAATTGAGCATCGTTGCAACGCCACAGCCTACCTGAGTATTGTTGCTGACCATGTCCATCCCTTTATGACCACAATGTACCCAACATCTGATGGCTACTTTCAGCAGGATAATGCGCCATGTCATAAAGCTGGAATCATCTCAGACTGGTTTCTTGAACATGACAATGAGTTCACTGTACTCAAATGGCCTCCACAGTCACCAGATCTCAATCCAATAGAGCATCTTTGGGATGTGGTGGAACGGGAGATTCGCATCATGGATGTGCAGCCGACAAATCTGCGGCAACTGTGTGATGCCATCATGTCAATATGGACCAAAATCTCTGAGGAATGCTTCCAGCACCTTGTTGAATCTATGCCACGAAGAATTGAGGCAGTTCTGAAGGAAAAAGGGGGTCCAACCTGTTACTAGCATGGTGTACCTAATAAAGTGGCCGGTGAGTGTATATAAATGAGTAAAAAAACGTATTTTCTAGACTGCGGCTACCGTGCCGCCCACCACATAATTGTTCACTGCACTGTAGTATATATAACTGAGAGAAAAAACATACTCTTTAGACTGCTACTACTGTGCCTCACACTACATAATTGTTCACTGGACTGTAGTATATATAACTGAGAGAAAAAACATATTTTCTAGATTGCGGCTACTGTGCCGCACACCACATAATTGTTCACTGGACTGTAGTATATATAACTGAGAAAAAACGTACGCTTTAGACTGCGGCTACTGTACAGCACTCTACAGAATTGTTCACTGCACTGTAGTATATATAACTGAGAGAAAAAACGTACTCTTTAGACTGCAGCTACTGTGCCACACACTACATAATTGTTCATTGGACTGTAGTATATATAACTGAGAGAAAAAACGTACTCTTTAGACTGCGGCTACTGTACAGCACACTACAGAATTGTTCACTGGACTGTAGTATATATTAATGAGTGAAAAAACGTATTTTCTAGACTGCGGCTACTGTGCCGCACACCACATAATTGTTCACTGCACTGTAGTATGAATAACTGAGAGAAAAAAACGTACTCTTTAGACTGCGGCTACTGTACAGCACACTACAGAATTGTTCACTGCACTGTAGTTTATATAACTGAGAGAAAAAACGTACTCTTTAGACTGCGGCTTCTAGTGTGCCGCACAGTACAGAATTGTTCACTGGACTGCAGTATATATAAATGAGTGATTAAACGTATTTTCTAGACTGTGGCTACTGTGGCACACACCACATAATTGTTCACTGCACTGTAGTATATATAACTGAGAGAAGAAACGTACTTTTTATACTGCAGCTACTGTACAGCACACTACAGAATTGTTCACTGCACTGTAGTATATATAACTGAAAGAAAAACGTACTCTTTAGACTGCAGCTACTGTGCCGCACACTACATAATTGTTCACTGGACTGTAGTATATATAACTGAGAGAAAAAATGTATTTTCTAGACTGCGGCTACTGTACAGCACACCACATAATTGTTCACTGCACTGTAGTATATATAACTGAGAGAAAAAACATACTCTTTGGACTGCGGCTACTGTGCCGCACACTACATAATTGTTCACTGGACTGTAGTATATATAACTGAGAGAAAAAATGTATTTTCTAGACTGCAGCTACTGTACAGCACACCACATAATTGTTCACTGTACTGTAGTATATATAACTGAGAGAAAAAACGTACTGTTTAGACTGCGGCTACTGTACAGCACACTACAGAATTGTTCACTGCACTGTAGTATATATAACTGAGAAAAAACGTACTGTTTAGAATGCGGCTACTGTACAGCACACTACAGAATTGTTCACTGCACTGTAGTATATATAACTGAGAAAAAACGTACTGTTTAGAATGCGGCTACTGTACAGCACACTACAGAATTGTTCACTGCACTGTAGTATATATAACTGAGAGAAAAAACGTACTCTTTAGACTGTGGCTACTGTACAGCACACTACAGAATTGTTCACTGCACTGTAGTATATATAACTGAGAGAAAAAACATATTCCCTAGACTGCACTACAGATCCCAGCAAGCCAAGGTACAGCAGCAGCAAAAATGAGTACTGAGAGAACTTTGGGCAATTTCTTTGGGGTCTGTGTGGACCACGTGCTGTCCGCTTTCTGCCACCAGTCGCTGTGCACAGTGTGCAGCCAAGATGGCGGTAGCTTCATTACAAGTCCCAGCCAGCAGCCAGGAGGAGACCAAAAAAAAAAAAGGTGCTTGTAGCCCTTAGAAGGGCTGTTTGGTTCTTTAAGGATGATTCCTGCCTAACCAAAATCTAAATTGAGGCCCTAACACTCTCCCTGACAGACAGCAGCTCTATCCCTAATCTCCTCCAGGCGGCGTCTGAGGCGAGCAGCACGGGACCAGATTCTTATATTCCCAGGTCATCAGATCTGGCCAGCCAATCCCTGCCATTGACTTGGGGGGGGGGGGTTCCACAAGATGCTAGGAGGTACCAAAGACTCTCCTGCATGTTGATTGGCTGAGAAAAAGGCGTCTAACATGCAGGAAGAGGAAGATGCCATTTCCTCGAGTATCGTGATATGCTCGTCCGATTATTGAGCACGTACGAATACCCTAATACTCGAACGAGCACCAAGCTCGGAAGAGCATTTTCGCTCATCTCTAATAGTAACGAATCACATTTTTTTCTAAAATGGCGGCTGCAAATGTTAGAACAAGGAAGTAAGAAGCCCTGGAATGAGGGATAACTCACAATGCCATGCATGCAGCCAGCCTGCCAATCAGTAACTAGTCTGCCCCTATGATGTCACAGCCGTATAAAAAGTCTCAGCCCTGCTCGGTCTCCACCATTTTACAGTGAAGAAGAGAAGAGACATGTCCTGAGCCCTGCCCTGCACTGTCTCACTAGGGACAGTGTTTAGGAAAGACTTTATTCATTAAAAAAAAAATATTTAGCAGTTCAGGGAAAGATTATTCATGGTGTAGGGAAAGGGAGGCATTATCCACACTGTAGGGAAAGAGCAGGGACCAATAGGAGAGTGTGAAGCCTAGATAATAGGGGCAATGCTATTACACCTTGCTGCACTAATTGGGGTTATTTCAAGTGATCTATCACTACAGATTTTAGGTTGTTTGCATTCTGCGATACATCAGTAATTCTAGTAAATCTAGTAATGCTTCTGTTATTGGGGTGAAACTGCGCTCGGATACAACAAGTTTTGGGGTTTATTTAGTTGATATATAAGTATATCCATTCATCCTTGATTCTGGGGTGAAATTGCGTTCTGATACAAATAGTTTTGGGGTGTATTTTGTTGATGTATAAGTACAGCCATTCCTCCTTGATTCTGGGGTGAAATTGCATTATACAAACAGTTTTGGGGTGTATTTTGTTGATGTATAAGTACAGCCATTCCTCCTTGATTCTGGGGTGAAATTGCATACTGATACAGTTTGGGAATGTTTTTATTTTCTATATAAGTACATCCATTCCTCATTGATTCTGTAGTGAAAGTGCGGTCTAATATAACCAGTTTTGAGGTGTATTTAGTTTATATATAAGTACTTCCAACCTTCCTTGCTTCTGAAAGTGTGATCTGTTATGCTGCACGGGTGAAGAAAGCACGCTCCTCTGGCTTAAAAAAAAAAGAAACTACAGGTGATCACACGAAAAAGGCCGATAACAGATAACCCAAAAAGGGTTAGCCGCCGAGGCCGCCATTCGCCAAAGCAGAACACGTTTCTACACACTTTTAGAGTGGTCAAATTGTTTTACACTTAATTTGGTGTGTCAATCAGTAGTTGCGGAGTTGGTGTGAAATAGCCACTCTTTAGGGTTAGTTCACACTTAAATTATTCGGTCACTTACTTCCATCATTTTTTGTTTGCCAAAACCACTAGTAAAGCCTAAGGTGTGATGGAAAGATCTGCACCTGTTCTGTGTTTTTGACCCAAACCTGCTTTGATACATTTTAGGGTGTTCAAATTCTTTTACACTTAATTTGAGGCGGTAATCCCTAGTTGAGAAGTTTATGTGAAATCGTAGCATGATACTACACACTTTTAGGGTACACTTAATTTGATGCGTCAATCAGTAGTTTTGGAGTTGGTGCAAAATTGCAGCCTGACACTATTGCTTTTTTACCCTTGCAGTGAATGTTACAGTACAGTATATCCAACAGACATAGGAGGTGAGGAGGAGAGATCCACTGCTTCCTCCAGTAGAAAGGCAAGTAGTGATGATGAGAGTCATGTCGGAGCTAGTGTTGCGAGCAGTCAGGCACATGGCCCTGAGACTGGTGAGGGTGACATCAGTGACGTGCAGACAATAGTGGATGATGATGTAGCCAATTGCACATGGGAGTGGGGTGAAGAGGGGCCTCATCATCATCAGGAGAAAAGGGTGGCAGCTTATGCGTGAGGCAACAGCTGAGCCAGCAGGGTGGTAGCGTGGCCATGAGTCAGCAGAGTGACAGCAGTGTGAGATGTGTAGCCAAACGTGCCCGGGATAGAGCCTATCTGTTTGGAAATAAGTAGCGGTGCATGGGATCACGAAGGCAGCGGTAGCAGGCAGTCAGCACAAAGTAGTGGGGGGGAAATGCCACACTCGGTGCTGTGGGAATTTTTCATCAAGCTGCCGGAGGAAGTCATCTTGGCCCACTCTGTGACTGGGCCACAGTGTTGACTCCTCATGCGATTCCCACCCTTACCACACCTGTGAGTGGGCCACTGTGTTTACTCCTCATGCGATTCCTCATGCGATTCCCACCCTCACAACTCTGTTACTGGGCCACTGTGTTGACTCCTCATGCGATTTCTACCCTCACCATTCTGTGACTGGGCCACTGAGATGACTCCACATGCGATTCCGCATGTGATTCCCACCCTTACCACTCTGTGACTGACCACTGTGTTGATTCCTCATGCTGTTGCCACCTCACCACTCTGTCATTGGGCCACTGTGTTGACTGTTCATGCGGTTGCCACCTCACCATTCTGTCACTGGGCTACTGTGTTGACTCCTCATGCTGTTGCCACTTCACCACTCTCTCACTGGGCAACTGTGTTGACTCCTCATGCTGTTGCCACTTCACCACTCTCTCACTGGGCAACTGTGTTGACTCCTCATGCTGTTGCCACCTCATCACTCTGTCACTGGACCGCTGTGTTGACTCCACATGAGATTCCTCATGCGATTACCACCCTCACCACTCTGTGACTGGGCTACTTACATGACTCCTCATGTGACTTCTCATGTGATTCCCACCCTCACCACTCTATGAATGACCACTGTGTTGACTCATCATGCTGTTGCCACCATCCCACTCTGTCACTGGCCCAGTGTATTGACTCCTCATGCGGTTGCCACCCTCACCACTCTGTGATAGGGCCACTGTGTTGACTCCTCATGCAATTCCTCATGCGATTTTTTTTTTTTTTTGGGGGGGGGGGGGGTTGTTCTTATGATGGATGAGAAGAAGGGCAACATAAACACTGATGCGAACACAAACTTACTCCTGACACCCTTTCTACTCTGTCAGGGGGACACTATTTGTCTCAGTATGTAAAAGAACAGGTTCTATATATATTCACTCTATAGTACAACCTTGGGCCACTTCTTGGCGCTAAAATTGACCTGTAAGGCTGAGTTCACACATGAGTTATTTGGTCAATTTTAGCCCTGTAGCTGACCAATTAAGTGAAGGATGAAGTGGTTCTAAGAGTGACGGCTGTCATCTGCGTGTCATACTGACTCACAGTACTGTTTCACTACCACAGCAGACTCCCTGTGCGTGTTACTGAAAGGCATAGTGTTCTACACCACTATACAAGCTCTTTGCAGCCGGGAAATAGTGATTCAGATCCAATGGCGAACCATCTGAATCAAATTTTTGAAATATTCTCTCATCTCTAACGATGAGGAAGACCAGGCAGCCAAACTGGGCAGCCAAACTTGAATTTTGGCTGCAAATGGCCGAGATTGCCCTGGGCAAGCTTTTCTGTCTGGCCAGTAGTGTGGCATCAGAGCGGGTGTTTAGTGCGGTGGGGGGGCATAGTCACCCCAAAGAGAATTCACCTTTCAACACAAAATGTTGAGAGAGTAATCTTTGTAAATATGAATCAGGTGTCACGCTCTGGTGTGGAGGGAATAGCCACACTGAGCGTACGAGGGAAGGGAAAAGACCAAAACCAGGGAAACGATCACCTCCTGCAGCGTCTTGTGCCCCCATCAGACCTCAGATCAGCGTTTTGTGCCCCATCAGACCTCAGATCAGCATTTTGTGCCCCATCAGACCTCAGATCAACGTCTTGTGCCCCCATCAGACCTCAGATCAGCGTCTTGTGCCTTCCTTGTGCCCCCCTCAGACCTGCCCACCCAGCCACTTAAAAAAAAACATACTTACCTGAACTGCGCTGCCGCTGCCCTCAGCTCCCGTGCTCCACTGTCTTCCCTTCTGGCGCGCACTATGACCTGACGCTGCGTCAGGTCATAGTGCGCGCCGGAAGGGAAGACAGTGGAGCGCGGAACCTGAGGGCAGCGGCAGCGCAGGACAGGTAAGTATGTTTTTTTTTAAGTGGCTGGGTGGGCTTATCTAGGGTCTGAGGGGGGAAAAGAAGCTGATGGGGAGCTCCGCCCCCCGCAACCCGCCGCCCTAAGCACTGTGCCCCCGGTGCCTAGTTGCTAATACGGCCCTGTGTGTTGCCACTCCAGAACATTTTCACAAATGATCTGTTATGTCTGGCCACATACTTCAGCCACTATTCTGATGCTACCACCCGCCTGATGCCACACACCTGCTGCCTCTACTGCCATCTTCTCCTACTGCCACTATGTTGTGCTGTTACTGTCATTGCTGTTGCCACCCTCACCACTCTGTGACTGGGCCACTATGTTGACTCCTCATAATGTTGCCAGCCTCACCACTGTGACTGTGGATGGAACAAGGGTTTCTCCAACAAGCATGGGGTACCGCACTGTCTGTGGCTTTATGAGTGCTGAGTGAGATAATGAGTGCTGTTTCCTCATCTCACAATCCACCCCATTAGAGGTTGTCATCCTCGGCAACCCTCCCCATACAAACTCATTCTGCGCATAGCCCGGTGGGTGCACACCAGCATTGGGCCTTGTTGTCCTAAGCAGTGTTATAGGCTCAGGAGCACTGGGGGCATCAGGCACCTCCAATGGAGAAGGAGCTGCTGGCTGCTCAATACTCCCACTAGGTGGCAAACTTGTCACTGCCGGAGGCTCTGTGGGTACTGGGGCAGGGACAACCCACCATTCCTCTTCCTCATCTAAGGGGTTTTCCTCTGCACACACAAGGGCTCATCAAAATTACAATGCCTCAGCAGTTCCGCGAGGATCCCCCAGTCCTTACTAACTCTATCTCATAGACCTGGATGTCAGGGTCTACCCTCCTCTTTACCCAGTATGGGATGACCACTTCCCATTGGCCATCCAACTTCCCAGATGGCCAGTTGACCATCACCTGGGGCATACACATACCTCTGCATGGGTCTTGGGTTAGGGTGCACAACTTACCTCAGGCTCTCAGCTGGTGGTGGTGCCTTGCACCCATGCTGTGGTATTTCTTGGTGGTGGCTCCATTGCATTGGGCATGTGGAGATCTTCAATCTCCTGGCTGGCTCTCCGGAACAAGAGCATATGTTGTTATAGGCCCACATCACTTCAGGTAGGTACTCTAGTCATCGGGCCTTTTGGCTGTCCTGAAGAGTCCGCAGCATATGGAACAAGGTGTGTTTGAACTGCATGCTTGTACCATTTTCCTGGGGGTGATACAGAGTGGTGCAGGAATGTTCGATCCTATACAATTGGTACAAATCATTCATTAGAGTACCCTGAAAACATGCCCCCTGGTCCAAATGTATCCTCCATGGACATCCAAACACATGTATAAAGTGTTTGCAGACTGCCTCAGTGGCCGACTCCGCCGTCTGTTCTCTGGTGGGTACAGCCACTGTATACTTTGTGAAATGATCTGTCATGACCAGACAGTATGAGTGTTCAGAGGTAGAGTACCCAATCTGTACATAATCAATCATCAGGATCTCTAGGGGTGCAGACATCTGGATGGCCTGGACAGGAGCCCGCTGTTCAGTACTCCTACTCAGCCCGCAGGGCTGACACTTGAGACATGCCTCAGCCACCATGTCTGCCAGGTCTGGACAGTATACCAGTTGTTGGAGCCACATGTACTTTTGTCGCTTCTGAAATGGGCGGCCCTCTCATGGGTTTCCCACGCAGCTTGCAGTTCCAATGACATGGGGATGACAATCTGTTGCCGGTACTGCAGCTGATATGGCTGACACAGGAGGCCCTGGGTAACATTCAGCTTATCCCTTCTGGCAGGGCCCAGACCTTGGTCCGGACCCATTCTTTCACTTTCCACAGGTCCGGGCAGCCATTATGGACCCTCTTTCAATTAGCCAAAATCTTTCCTAACACCATCGGCATCCCGGATACCACCCCACTTGAATGTACCGCGTCCTGGAACATGGGTAATCGATCAAGGTCAGGAGTTTCAGTGTACTCTAGCTCCTCATTAGCACTCTGAGTTGGCAAACCTACAAGGACTTGGGAGAGTGCATTGGCGTTGCCGTTCTCTCTCCCCGAATGGAAATTGGTGCGGTATTGGTACTTAGAAAGGTGAGCCATCCCCCTCTATTCAAGCTCTCAGAGCTTGACATCCTCCAGATCTGCTAATGGGTTGTTGTCTGTAATCAAGGTCACCTCTGCACCTTTCGGTCATGGCCCACACAAGTGCCAGTAGTTCCATTTTAAAGGAGCTATAGTTGTCAGGGTTGCGCTCCGACTCCCTCAAAGACCGGCTGATGTAGGCAATGACTCTCTCACATCCGTCCTGGACTTGGGATAGCATGGCCCCCAAACCATGTAGGCTTCCGTCAGTGTACAGTAGGAATGGGGTATCGAACCACTCATAAGCTAGAAACAGGGCACTTGTCAGGCCTCCCTTACTGCTTCAAAGGCCTCTTGTTGCTGGGGTCCCCACTTTATGGGACAATTCTTTGGGCCCTCTGTAGTCCCCCTTAATAATTCATTTAACGGGCCTGCCAAATGAGCAAACTTTGGTATAAACCTCTAGTAGTAGCCAGCCAGTCCCACGAATGCCCATACCTCTCGTAGTGTATGTGGCTGGGGCCACTTCTGGACAACCTCCACCTTGCTGGGGACCGGCTTTACTCCTACCGGGGTGACCAAGTGTCCCAAATACTCTATCTGCTGTTGGAACAGTTTGAAGCCGTCCTAGGACCTTCCGCAGCTTCTGGAGGTGATCCTCAAAGTAGGTCCCAAACATTACTATGTGGTCCAGGTATATCATTTTCGACTCAAAGTTGAGGTCTCCCAGACAGTTCTCCATCAGCGGCTGGAATGTTCCCAGGGCACTGCACAGGCTGAACGACATCCCGTTGAACTCGTAGAGTCCCATAGGTAGGATGAAGGCCATCTTCGCTTTATCCTTTTTGGCGACTGGTACCTGCCAATACCCGCTGGCCAGATCAAGAGTCGAGGAGAACTTTGCATGACTCTGGGCGGACAACGACTCCTCAATCCGGGGAAGGGGGTAAGCATATCAGACAGTCCGGGCATTCAACTTCCGATAATTCACACAGAACCGGAGACGTCCGTCTTTCTTTTACACCAAGACCACTGGAGCCGCCCAGAGACTTTGACTCTCCTGGATCACCCAATTATCCAACATGCTGGCCACCATGTGCTTCAGCTCCAGATATATTTTGAGCAGGATTTGGATTCTCTAACCTGTGCAGCATTGTCGGTGGGGATTTTGTGTTTGATGGCAGAAGTAAACCTGAAGTCCTTGAGAACGTCTGAAAGGGTGTCTTCCAGCAGCTACTGTTGTCCTGGAGTCAGGGTCTTGCAGTCCACCTCCATCCGAGCCATGATCACTCGACCATTTCACTCAGATGTTGGGGGTCTCCCTTTACTGGACCTCTATAGCATAGGTCCAGGCCGATCTCCTATCTGACTGTAGCATGAAGCTCCTTCGTCGTCCTTTTAGCTATGCTTAGCAAACAGGGGCCTCTTGTGGTCAAACAGCAGAATGTCAGTTCACATCATTTAACTTCAATTCCACAGTGTGCACATGCAGTCTCCCATCTCTCTTCCTGCTCGCTGTTGCTTTTGCAGTGTACCACTCCATGCTAGAAGTGGGTCCCTAAACCTTTGATAATGTCATGTCATGCTAATGTCTATTTTGTATTTGGTATAAACTTCTAGTAGTAGCCGGCCAGTCCCACGAATGCTCTTTCACAATTTAGTAGAATCAGTGGCTAACAGGTTAACTACCAGTCTATATGGAAACAGCAGAAAATGAGATTGCTCTTTCACTCTGTTGTAGAATCTTGGTGCCGGGCTTTTAATAGGATAGGTCATCAGTATCAAAACGGCAGCGGTCCGACACCTGGCATACCTGCCGATCAGCTGTATGAGGAGACGGCGCACAGTGTTGACATGATGTCTCCCATTTCTCTTCCTGCTCGCTGTTGCTTTTGCAGTGTACCACTACGTGCTAGAAGTGGGTCCCTAAACCTTTTATAATGTTATGTCATGCTAATGTATATTTTGTCTGTAATAGCTGCAAATTCCTTACAACAGGATGATATTTGCACTAGCCTTCAGTCACCATTAGGTGGTGCCATATCATCATATATATAGAACAGGGCAGTCTCAGTAGATCAGATGAGAGGTTAGTGGAGGAGAGGAGACAAGTATAGCATGTAGATGCTGACCTGTACCCCCTGGGCACTCTCCAGTAGGGCAATATAGAAAAGGAAGCAAGGCCAAGGTTACTGGATCCTTTCTGTAGTTCCACTGTCCAGCCAGGGACGAAGTGGACATTTGTATGTAAAGGTAACGTGTCCAAAGAATGGAGCAGAAGACTGATGCCCGCCAATAGGGAGACCACCCTGTTGTTGCAAAGTTCTGATCAAGATCCAGCTAAAAACCTAAGCCTGAATTAACCAACCCTACCAAGCCTGTTGTTGGGATTTGCAGCTCAGCATTCTTTATTGTGAACCAAAGCACATGGATTATAACTGCCTCAATGCAATTATTCCAGTAACGTTCCAGTTTGTTAAGCAACTTCTGATTCTCTGCTTATTTGTCACTATCCTTCATTACACCTTATGGTGCTGGTATCATGAACACCAGAGACCCTGCCTCCACCACAGCACCTTAAAAACCACACCACCAAGGACACCTAAACTGCCATCTGGCGGGAGTCCCTGGACAACAGAGTGTGCCCTGAAGGAACTGGTGCTGTCCTTCCAGTCACTGCAGGCCGGCCCAGGGAGCTGCTAACCGTGAGTAGACTACTATCACATGACTAGAGGGTTAACACTTAGAGGGTTAACACTTAAAATATAACTTTTACTTCAAAAAGTTAAAACAATGGCCCACAAACATAAATAATAAACAGTGCACAAACAAAAACACCAGTGCAAAAATAATAAAAGAAGCGGTCTTACCACTTTGATGTATCGTATTCTTTCAAACAGACCCTACTCTATGGGTACTGGGTCTCTGCCCCTGGATGACCCTATATGTAGTAAACTACCTCTAGATAATATGTAAGGGTAATAGGGGGACACCCCATAGTGGAGGGCAATATCTAGCTAGGACTATCCCTTCCTTTCCCACGAGCAATGGTTGACTGTCCAGTAATTCGTCAAAGGGAAAAAAGAAAGGGGTCCCTATAGCTAGGAAGAGATAATTACATGCTTTATGTTCCAACGCGTTTCTCTGGTATACTTCACCAAATCATCAGGGGACCGATAATTCAACGATAGTAGAGGAAGAGCCAGCTCTGGTATTCCATCTGGATCCCATGGGGAGGGCTCGCTAACTGCTCTGGTACATGGCAGTATTCAAGCCCAGACAGTTGAGGCATATGGCGTCCACACTGAAAATACAGCCATGTGGGTTTAAATACCGAGCCTGTCGCCTCTAACACCGCCCCTCTATAATGTTGCAAGGATAGAGGGAGCGAACCAAAACCTACTAGGGTGCGCATGCGTTCTCTGCATCGGAAGTAGCGCGCGCCTATTACGTCATGGACAGCGTGCGCATCCTAGGAACCTATAGTGCGCATGCGCCCGTTAAACCTTTGACAACATTACTAGGAATGGGCGTGGGCGGGGAGGTCCCCGTGACGTGCAGGCAATAGTCACGCCCGGAGACTCCCTGCCACTAAGCGCTGTAAGAAGTACAGCGCATAGCGCCGGGACCAATTATGGTGTATTGGTCAACCAGTCATATATGTAGCAGGGGTATTTAACGACAAGCTCAAAAACAATATTGGCCTGTCACAGTGAGTATGTATTGAATCAGAACGTCCAGTATACATAACAGAGAGGGTTAATAAATGCACATCAGATAGAATAAGTTGCCTGTGCTTAGCTGAATAATAAACCTAAACATTAAATTGAAGGTCAATATCACTATTCTCAAGGGGTACATATAGGAGTAGTAAGCCCCATAAATATCAGATAAAACAGAAAAAACAGATACAGTACCCAGTATTGAGAACAGGGTATTAAATAAATCAGCCAAACAATAGCTGTTCGTTCAAGCCTAGGGGATGACTGCTTTTCAGTTCAAAAATCCACCAGCTTTCACGCTGGAGAACCTTTTTATTCCAGTTTCCCCTTCTGATGGTAAAAGGGAAAGACCATCTCTATGCCCATAAAGCGGAGTGCAGAAGCATCTCCAACATGATGTATGACAATATGCTGAGCCAGCGGAGTGTCCTTTCGATGTCTTATATCACTGAGGTGCTCTCCCACCCGTCTCCGCAGCTCCCTGGTGGTTTTACCCACATACTCCACACTCCTACACCGCATGTAGCCTTATAGATAACGCCTTTGGAGCAGCAATTTACAAAGTCCCTGATCAAATAGGACTTGCCAGTATTGTTACCTACAAAAGAGCATCCTCGCTCTTTATTGGGACATGCTACACAGCCACTACAGCAGTGGCAAACCACAATTCTTTGTGGCCACAAACTAGGTCTCTCAGGTTCTTCACTGTAGTGGCTGTGCACCAGGCGGTCCCTCAGACTCCGCCCTTTGTGGAAGGTTATCTGTTGGGTATCTGTGATGGCACTGCCAACATCGGGGTCCACTTGTAAAATACCCCAATGTTTTTGAAGGATCTGACGTACCTCACTGGCTGCCTCATCAAAGGTTGCAATGAGGCAGATTGTGGCATTAGTATCAGGCTGACGTTTCGGATACAGGAGTTTGTTACGGTCAACATTCATTGCTCTACAGTATGCCTTCCTTAGGACAGTATCCGGATACCCTCTTTCAAGGAACCTCTGTCTGAGGTCCCTTGCCTGTTCTCTAAAATCTGAGGGAGAGGAACAATTCCTCCTTATCCGAAGATACTGTCCAATAGGAACCACTTACTGCCGATGAAATTTCATTATTAGGCAAGGGTTTGTCATTTGTAGCTACGACAGATTTCAACTTATTTAATTGGGTCAATGACCTCTTTGCGAGGAAGTTACGTTGGCACAAACATTTTTGCTTAGTAAATAAGAGAGAGAGCAAAGAGCTAGGCATACCCCAGGATATCTTACAGGACGTTAGGCTACTTTACTCGTTGGCGGACACCGCCCCTTCAAATGGCCAGGGACCATTTACTACCCTTAAGAGCAGAAGCGTCAATATGCCACCAATAGGGGACCCATCCTGCATTGATATCTTTGTAAACCAAGTCTGCAAAGACCTAGAGGGTATTACGATTGGGACTCTTCCAATTCTTCCATTCTTTCAACAGCTCTAAGGTAGAACATCAGGCCCTGTTAAATCTCCAAAAAGAAAAGAAGATCACGATCAAGCCCTCGGATAAGGGAGGCAACTTGGGCATCCTAGATGCCCCTCAATATAAAAAGAGACTGAGTCTTGACCCTACTATAGAGTATCAAAAAGAATTGTTAGCTATTTTGCAGGAAGCGAATGATACTAATATGATCTCGAAAGAGGAGTTTGGCTTCTTGTACTGTAAGTGTCCCACTGTGGCCACTTTCTACAGTCTCCCCAAAGTGTACAAGGGGGTGACCCTTTGAAAGGGCGCCCCATTGTTGCGGGAGTGAATAGCCTGACACAGAATATAGAGGTGTATGTTGATGCTATTCTGGCACCCTTCATGAAGACACTACCTTCTAACATCAGTCACACGGGTGATCTGCTATGCCGTCTTGAGGGGGTAACCTTGGAAGAGGATATGTGGTTGGCCTCCATAGATGTGGAGGCCCTTTATTCCTCCATACCGCATGAATATGGTATGATGGCTGTTGCAGCTTTTTTGGACTTATTTTGTTTTCGATGGTGTCTTCTTCCACCAGCTCAAGGTCAAATTTCCTTGATTTTTTGATCAGTAGGGGGATTGATGTAGAAATTGTTACAAACATCTATTGTAAACCAACCTCCACAAATTCTCTCCTCAGATGGGATAGTCACTAGTGATGATCGAGCACCCCGATGTTCAGGAGCTCGGGTGCTCTGGCCGAACACTAGGTGGTGCTCGAGTGCTTGGCCAAGCACCCGAGTAAAATGGTACTAAGTCAATGGGAGAAGACCAGGAACCCCCTGCTCTGCAGAGGGGAGGGTGTCTGGTCCATAGGGAAACGTAAGAAAATTGTGGAAACACCACAGAAATGGTTAGGGAACAGCATGGGGAGGATGTCTGGATGCATCTTGGACACTGAAGTCGCTGCTATTAACGATGATGGCCGACTATTACGCCACTTTTACAGAATGACAAAAATACCTCCCAAAACCCAAGATAACATTGATTTTACAGGAAATATTGTTAGGAAACATAGATTTACTTATACGTTAAGCGCAAGTGCTGCCAAAAATTACACGGATGAGGTGTCGGAGTCCCACAATTATACCACAATGTGAATGAGGCCCTCCTTTATATGATATACTGGTTGTATGGGAGTGATACAACCAGTATATCATATAAAGGAGGGCCTCATTCACATTGTGGTATAATTGTGGGACTCCGACACTCATAAAGCCTATGCACTAAGAGAAAGGGCTGCCAAAAATTACAAGGAACAGGCACTCCAATACCCCCTTTATTACACATAAAGGAGTGCATCAGACACATCCTTGAAAAATTATGATTGATGGCCTGCTGCTGACACGCAAAAACAATAGTGGTGACATGCTGCTGCTGAGCTGACATTGTAAAAAATTATGGGTGACATGCTGCTGCTGAGTTGACCATCTAAAAAATTAAGGGTGACACGCTGATGCTGATCAAACTGTCCTAAATTTAAGGTTGACATGATGCTGCCGAGCAGAACGTCAAAAAAATGTACGTGTGACACACTGTTGCCGAGCAGAACGTCAAAAAGATTTACGGGTGACACGCTGCTGCTCATCAAACTGTCCCAAATTTAAGGGTGACACGCTGCTGCTTATCAAACTGTCCCAAAATTAAGGTTGACACGCTGCTGCCCATCAAACTGTCCCAAATTTAAGGTTGACACGCTGCTGCTCATCAAACTGTCCCAAATTTAAGGTTGACATGCTGCTGACATCAAACTGTCCCAAATTTAAGGTTGACACGCTGCTGCCGAGCAGAACGTCAAAAACATTTACGGGTGACACGCTGCTGCCCATCAAACTCTCCCAAATTTAAGGGTTACACGCTGCTGCTCATCAAACTGTCCCAAATTTAAGGTTGACACGCTGCTGCCCATCAAACTGTCCCAAATTTAAGGTTGACACGCTGATGCTCATCAAACTGTCCCAAATTTAAGGTTGACACGCTGCTGACCATCAAACTGTCCCAAATTTAAGGTTGACACGCTGCTGACCATCAAACTGTCCCAAATTTAAGGTTGACATGCCGCTTATTTTTGACATGCCGCTTAACTGAATGTCTGAAACATTGTAAGTGACATGTAGCAGAGCTGAGCATGTTAAAAATTATTTTTGAATTGCCGCCTAGCTGAACGTCTGAAACATTATAAGTAACATGTAGCAGAGCTGAGTGTGTTAAAAATTATTTTTGACATGCCGCTTAGGTGACCATCTGAAACATTATGTGTGACATGTAGCAGAGTTGTTGCTACATGTAGTTGAGGGCCTGCTGGTGAGCTGACAGGCAAAAAAAATTATGTGCAGGCCCAGCACCATAGAGGACGAGAAGAGGAAGGGGTACATGATAATACAGTGTATTCAATACACCCTAAAAGCCAGATTTAAGGTTCCTTCTTGTTAAGCCGCTTTCCTCTGGTGGAGTAGATAAGTCAGGGGCAATCCAGGCCTTTTTCATTTTGATAAGCGTCAACTTGTCAGCATTGTCAGTTGACAGGTGGATGCGCTTATCACTAATTATGCCCCCAGCGGCACTAAATACCCGCTCAGACAAAACTCTGGCGGAAGGGCAGGCCAGCACCTCCAAGGCGTAGAGCGCCAATTCGTGCCACGTGTCCAGCTTAGACACCCAATAATTATACGGCACAGAGGGATCGCTGAGGATGTTGACTCGGTCAGCTAGGTACTCCTTTACCATCTTCCAAAACTTTTCCCTCCTTGTCACACTTGGCCGCTGTTCAGGGTGAGGGTGCTGGCGGGGTGTCATAAAACTGTCCCAGGCCTTGGAGAATGTCGCCCTGCCTTTGTTGGAACTGCTGTGTGTTCCCCTTGTCTCCCCTCCTTGGGTGGCCAAGGAACTACGTACTCTGCCGCCAGCGTTGTCAGATGGAAATTTGTGGAGCAATTTTTCGACAAGGGCCTTCTCGTATTGCAACATTTTACTTGTCCGTCCTCTCCACCACAGGAATGAGAGATGGGAAGTTCTCTTTGTAGCGGGGGTCGAGAAGGGTGAACAACCGGTAATCGGTGTTGCCTAATATGCGTATAACGCGAGGGTCACGGGAAAGGCAGCATAGCATGAAGTCAGCCATGTGTGCCAGAGTCCCAACAGACAAGGCTTTGCTCTCCCCACCAGGAGCATAACTCTCAATATCCTCCTCGTCCCCTTCCTCCTCTTCAGCCCATCCACGCCAGAGAGATGGTGTAAACGTGGTATGGCTCCCCTGTTTAGCGGTGGCAACCGTCTCCTGCTCCTCCTCTTCCTCCTCCAATTGGCGCTGAGAAGATGAATCGATGGTGGTCTGGCTATCACCCTGTGTATGGTCTTCCCCCATTTCCCGCTTCCACACGCAGAGCATCGGCTTTTATTGTCAGCAGCGAGCTTTTTAGTAGACACAGAAGCGGGATGGTTACGCTGATAATTGCATTATCACCGCTAACCATCTGTGTAGATTCATCAAAGTTGCGTAACACCTCACAGAGGTCAGACATCAATGCCCACTCGTCGCTTGTGAAGAGCGGAAGCTAACTAGAAAGGCGCCAACCGTGTTGCAGCTGGTACTCTACTACTGCTCTCTGCTGCTCACAAAGCCTGCTCAACATGTATAAGGTGGAATTCCATTGCGTGCTCAGGTTGCACAGCAGTCGGTGAGCCGGCAAGCGCAAGCGCTGCTGCAGCGTTGCCAGGCCGGCTGAAGCTGTCAGTGACTTGCGAAAATGGGCACACAGGCGACGCACCTTCACCAGTAGCTGAGGCAAATTGGGATAGGTTTTCAGAAACCGCTGAACCACTAAGTTGAATACATGGGCTAGGCATGGTATGTGTGGGAGGTTGGTCAGCTCCAAAGCCACTACCAAGTTCCGGCCGTTATCGGATATAACCATGCCTGGCTGTAGGTTGACTGGCGAGAGCCACAGCTCAGCCTGTTCCCTTATGCCATGCCACAGCTCTGCGGTGGTGTTCTGATTGTCTCCCAGGCAAATAAGCTTCAACACGGCCTGTTGCAGCTTACCGACTGCTGTGCTACACTGCTTCCAGCTATTGACAGAAGCCTGAGTGGTGCTGCAAGATGGCAATTCTGCATGGGAAGAAGTGGAGGAGAAGGTGGAGAAAGAGAAGGAGGGGTTGCAGCCGCTACTATAGGTGGCAGCGGAAATCCGGATGGAAGTAGGACCTGCAATCCTCGGCGTGGGTAGCACCTGGGCCATCCCAGGGTACGACTCGCTCCCACAACGTTGACCTAGTGTACCGTCAGGGAAATGTAGCGTCCCTGGCCACAAGCGCTTGTCCATGTGTCAGTTGTTAAGTGGACCTTGCCAGTAACTGCATTGGTCAGTGCACAGGTTATGTTTCTGGACACATACTGGTGTAAGGCAGGGATGGCACACTGGGAAAAATAGTGGTGGCTGGGGACTGCGTAACGAGGGACAGCCAGCCTGCAAAAGGCCTTGGTGTCCACCATCCTGAACGGCAACATTCCCAGGGCCAGCAACTTGGAAAGTTGCGCCTTTAGAGCTATGGCCTGTGGGTGGGTGGCACGGTATTTGTGCTTGCATTCAAATGCCTGGGGTAAGGACATTTGAACGCTGCGCTGGGACATTGAAGTGGACGTGCTGGCTGATGGCTCCTGCGAAAGTCCAGGTGCAGGGCGGGAGGCATCTGGGCCTGCGTCTTGGACAGCAGGTAACAGAGGGGAAGAGGAGGCAGTGGTGTGACCTGCAGACACAGATCGTGGACCCAGGCGTTCGGCCCACCTTTTAGTGTGCTTTGCTGCCATATGGTGGATCATGCTGGTGGTGGTCAGGTTGCTGGTGTTTACGCCCCTGCTCTTCTTGGTACAGCACAGGTTACAAATTATAATACGTTTATCGTCAGCACTTTCCTCAAAAAAGCGTCAGACTGTGGAACTCCTAACCCTTGGCAAGGGAGCTTGACTCAAGGAGCTGCTCCGGGGAACAGTTGCGGGCCTGGTTGGTGTGGCCTGCCTTCTCCCTTTTGCCACCCCACTGCCTCTTCCAACCTATTGCGGTGCTGCGGATCCCTCCCCCTTTGTACTGCTGCCCTCGCTCGGCTTGCCACCTTCCCAGGCTGGGTCAGCTATTTCATCGTCCATCACCTCCTTTTCCATATCCTCACTCTGGTCCTCCTCCTTACATGGTGAACTAACAAGAACCTGACTTAACTGCGTCTCATCCTCATCCACAACCTCTTGAGACACTAATTGCCCTTGACTTATTGGCAACTGTGTCTCATCATCATCATCCACCTCGGGAGATAATACTTGTCGTTCCCCACCGTCATCATCTTCAGACTGTGTTTGCTCAATAGGTTGGGAATCAGGGCACAATATCTCCTCATGTCCCACTTCAAGCGGCCTTGGCGAGAGGCCCAAGCCAAGGAACGGTGATGAAAAAAGCTCCTCTGAATATCCTAATGTGGGATTATTTCTTTGTTCAGACTCTGCATGGTGGGAGGAAGGAGGATCAGGGTGAAGATGCAGTTGCCCAGTCTCTTGGCTACTGAGACTGGACTTTGTGAAAGAGGGGGTGGTGCTTAACCGACTGGAAGCATTATCAGCTGAAATCCAGCCCACTACTTGCTCGCACTGGTGTGGCGACAAGAGTTGTGTCTTGCGCCACCCTGCAAACTGTGACATAAAGCTAGGAATTGTGGATGACTTTGTTTCTTGGGCTCTGCCAGCAGGCACCGTTTCACCGCGCCCTGAGCCTTCGCCTCTTCGTTCACCAACAGCAGCATGCCCACTTCCCTGTCCCTTTCTGCTTGCCTTGCGCATATTGTATAGTATATATGCAACTTGGTCACAACTACAGTAGTGCAGATTTTTATTAACTGTATGATCAGAAGATTTAAACGAATGTCCAATATTCTAAATGCGTAAACGTTATAGAGCAGCCGCAAATGAGGAACTGCGGCCTAAATTAACGGTATTAAATGTAACAACGGATATCAGCTACATAGACTTTTGAATGGTTGTAATACACTGTGCACCTAGCGTTACTGACAGGGTACACTTGGGGTTTTTTTTGCCACCCAAAAAAAAAAAATGCAGACGTATTTCACAATGGACTTTGGTCTTTTTGGAACAGAAACAATCTTTCTACCTACCCAAATCCTATCCCTATAGTTTAATTCCCTACTTGCATAAATTAAACTGCAGACGCAAATGAAGAACTGCGGCCTAAATTAACGGTATTAAATGTAACAACAGATGTCAGCTATATAGACTTTTGAACTGTCCTAATACGCTGTGCACCTAGTGTTACTGACAGGGCACACTTGGGTTCTTTTTGCCATCAAAAAAAAAGAAAAAAAATGCAGAAGGATTTAATAATGGACTTTTGTGTCTTTTGAACAATGATACTAACCCTGCCTATG